>CM021105.1:346597832-346632724 GCA_007115665.2 Sequoiadendron giganteum | reverse complement strand
TTTTGGATTTTTGAAATGTTTTGATTTTTTTTGGATTTTTTCAGGACCTTTTTCATTTTATTTTTTTGCATTTTTTCAAGACTTTTTTGAAATGTTTTGAGATGTCAATGGATGACAATTCGGGTAGCCTTTGTGCTAGATACCAATGACAAGGGAAAACCAAGTTTAGGTGCAAGGAGATAGAGGAGATTGATGGATGAAAGGGTGGGTGATAGGATAAGGGACAAAAGGCTCGTGATATATGGATAGATACAAAGGATAGGTCATAATGAATGAAATGGATGTATGCATCATAGGAGAGCAAGGATGTGATCTCCAAAGAGTATGTCACATAGGAATAACATGCCCCATTCTAGGTACAATACTTAGGACTTTTCATGGCAAAGGTTATGACACTAGGATAATGGTAGGCTTGTTTGGAAGGATGAGGTATATCAAAAGATATCCAAAGCATGTCTCAACATTTTGCCCCACATTTTTATCAAGATCAAAAAGAGGAAGAGAGGATGAATGGACTCAATATGATAAGTATATGGGCATGATGGCTAAGGATGATAAGATAGGAGATGGTAAGATAGGATATGATAGGATAAAAAAATGATATGGTAGGATGAGACAACATGCCCCCAAGTGTAAGTGACATAGAAGATCAACCTACACATGACGCCTATTTATCAGGTTTTCATCATGGTACCTATCCAGGGCGCCTGTTTACCAGGTTTTCACCGTTGGACGAAGGGGTTTATCTTTACTTTTTCTTTTCTTTTTTGACTTTTTTTGACTTTTATTTTTATTTTTGACTTTTTTGACTTTTTTGAGATGTTTTGAGATGTCAATGGATGAAAATTTGGGTAGCCTTTGTGCTAGATACCAATGACAAGGGAAAACCAAGTCTAGGTGTAAGGAGATAAAGGGGATTGATGGATGAAAGGGTGGGTGATAGGATAAGGGATAAAAGGCTCATGATATATGGATGGATAAAAAAAATGATAGGTCATAGTGAATGGAATGGATGTATGCATCATAAGAGGGCAAGGATGTGATCTCCAAAGACTATGTCGCATAGGAATAACATGCCCCATTCTAGGTACAATACTTAGGATTCTTCATGACAAAGCTTATGACACTAGGATAATGATAGACTTGTTTGGAAGGATGAGGTATATCAAAAGATATCGAAAGCATGTTTCAACATTTTTCCCCATATTTTTATCAAGATCAAAAAGAGGAAGAGAGGATGAAATGACTCAATATGATAAGTATATGGGTATGATGGATAAAGATGGTAGGTAGGATGGAAATGATATGATAGATAGTGCAGATGAGACAAAGTGCCCCCAAGTGTAAGTGGCATAGAAGATCAACCTACACATGATGCCTATTTTCCAGGGCGCCTGTTTACCAGGTTTTCACCATTGGACGAAGGGATTTCTCTTTTCTTTTCTTTTTTTTGATTTTTTTACTTTTTTGATTTTTGGATAAGAGAAGGGGAATATGGATAGGAGGGACTCAAGTTTCTAGTTCCATGAAAGATGATAGTCCCACTAGAGATGGATGCCATCTCATGGGCCATGTCAAATGTCATTATTCTCATAGATATTGGTAAGGGATGACATGAAAGGGAGATGGAGTAGGTAGATGATGGATTATGATGTGGATTATCTAGGGAGGATGGATGGGAGGCTTAGCCAAAAGCATGGACCATAGGAATGTGATGGGGAGATATGTAGGATAATGAGTGAAGGGTGAGGAGATGGAGGTATGTGGAATCGTTGTGAAATGGAAGGGAACCATGACCAATGGTTGCACAAATTGTGATAAACGTTGAAGCTTTTGATGTGGAGGGGGTGTAGGAAGCAATGGAGATGGTTGCTTAGGAGATGGGTGATGAAGTTCTTTAGGTACCCACATAGATTTAGCATTTTTATGACTTTTCTTTTTCTTGTGGGATGGAATATGAGATTCTTGAATAGAGTGGGAATGTGAGGTGGAAGTGGATGGTTGGGATTTTTGAGATGTAGATGCCTGGTTTGACTTGTTTTCCTTTTTCTTAGGTACCCAAACCATTTTTTTTTTAGACTTTTATTTTGAAAGTATGAGCTTATATTGCTTTTTGGATGGATTTTTCTTTGGTTCTTTGCTTTTATGTTCTAGGGCATGGGGACCCTTCATATTTTTTGATTTATAGATAAAGGTATCAATTTTTTTTCTTTTGAATCCCATAGGTATGGTGGAATGAGTGAAAGCTTCATGTCTAGACAATGTGTGCATTGATTGGTCATGATTATAATTTTTAGAGGATTTATGGATAGGTAGATAAGGGGATTGGATAATGGGGATATTAGGTGTTGGGAGTAGTGGAGGTAGATTAGATGGAGGGTTATTAGGAGTTGGAAGCAATGGTGGCAAAGTTGATGGTGGAAGATGTACGGTCACATGCTTTTGATATTTGTAAGCTGATGGAGGACGGATGACAACATATGTTTTAGGCATATGATAGGATTTATGGTGGAAAGAGGACTTATGATGGATGGAGGAAGTACCAACATCTTTAGATTGGTGTCCTTGGGGTGTATATCCAAGGCCATAAGAGCGTAGAGGGACCTTGACATGGATGGGCTCCAAAACACCTTGTTCATGAAAGCCTAAACCTTTACCTTGATAGTTCATGTTCTGAAGCATGCGATGGACAATGGGACTAGGTGTGTTTTGGACACTAGACTTGAGTTCATTGTTAGATGAAGAAGGTGAAGTGGATAAAGGTTGTTGTTGTTCTAAGGAGGAACATTCATGAATAAATATGGATAGACCAATAGGACATGTTGGTGGATTTGAAATGGGGTTTATAGTGGATGCGGAAGGATCATTAGGATCTTGATTATGTTCATTTAGATCCACACTATTGGTTTGATCTTCTGCATTTACTTGGGAGGCATGTGTCTCATCATGACAAGTGGAAAATGCAAGATCATGGATAGGACTAGGTAGGGGGTCTATAGGAGCAATGGAGGTTTCTTGCTCATGGATATGTGAAGTGATAGGATCTTGACCATGGAATGCATAGAGTTAGCTAAGAGGATCATCATGGCCTTCTTGATCATAGGTAGGATCTAGATCATAGAGGGAAGCTTCGTCATGAATATGACCAAGTATGTTATGAGTGGGATTATTAGAAGGGCCTGGATCTTGATTAGAATGAGAGGTTAATGTTTCTTCATGCTTAGGATAATGCTCTTGACATAGCTCTTGGATTTGAGTGGAAATGGAAGTGGAAGGCTCTAGAAGAGGCTTGGTGTGATTTTTATGATCAATAGGTTCTGGACCACATGATGGAGTTGGAAGAATAGGCATGACATTCAAAGGTTCATTGGTAAGCTCATTAATGGGTGCTTGACATGGGGATGGTCTTTTCCGTGCTAGTAGTCTTTGGAGAAAATCGTTAAAGGATTCTTTGGTTGATGGATTAGTGCTTGAGAAGCTGGATGTTGGTGTTGGTGTAGGACTAGTATGCTTTGAAATAGGCATTTTATTAAATGGTGATGGAGGACTAGTAGATGGAATGGTGTATGATTCCAAAATTATGGTGGTATTTCCCTTGTCAAAAGTATCATTAAGGTGACCTAATATTTCTACAAAGTTTTCATCATCACTAAGATCTACAAAATTCTCATCATCACTAGGAGCAAAGTTTGACCCACCTTGGAGGATATATGGTTTTGGATTATCTTCATGATTAGGTGAAGGGGCTCCTCGAAGTATGACCTTGGGCTTGTGATTGGAATTGTTAAGGATTAGGACCATTTTAGCAAGTGTTTGACTAGGATTAGGGTGATGATGATGATGAAATGATTAGATTGAATGACTTGGATTGATTAGGATAAAATTGATTTGAATGTGATTTAGAAAAAATGATGATTAGGATGATTAGAATGATATGTTTATGTGTTGGTGTTTATAGCTTGATATGGCAATTTTCAAACAAATGATTACATATGTACACACATGAATCACACATGCAAGACACATAATCAAGTTTGAATTTGAAATTATGAATGTGATGATTAAGCACGCACTTGAAGAAGACACATCAACAAGTCCTAGAACTAGTCAAGTGGGTATGGCCAATTAGGTCTTAAGCTAGGATGCACAAGGTTGACTAGGGATAATTTGAAAGATAAATCCTGCCACACAGCCGGGAGAAAGGGGTAACCCACCCTTCACCTTCACTTCCCAAAGGTATAAAGTTCTTTGGGGCTTAGCCAAGAGTGATAAGCTTTTAACTCTCAAAGAAGCATGTCTTTCGATTCACACTTTGATTGAGGTTGTCTCTAGGGGTGATGAAATCCCCTAGTAGACCTCCTATGAAAGGTATGACAAAAGCGAACCAAGTGAGGTGTTTTTGATCACACATGCACTTGATTCACACTCATAATTGTTAATTTCCTTTTAGAAAATTGAAATGTGTGAAACAATTCAAACACTTGTTATTTTTAACCCAAATTCAAAATGTGTGATGGAAGATAATGGTTCTTTTTAAGCCCAATTTCAAAGTGTGATTGCAAACAAGATGTTTGTTTTAAAGCTCCAAATTCAAGTGTTTTGCAAATAGAATTGATTGATCAAATGAGAGATAAAGATAATAGAATGAATGCACCCAAAAGTTTTCGCTTTCCAATCTGATGTGTATGACTAATATTGCTGCTACTAAAGCTCCTTATGATCACCTACAAAATAAAAAAGATGATATTATAATGCAGCCATAAAAAAAAGCAAGCTCATCAGATAATTTCAATTTCAGATACATGTTTTTAACATAACCGAATTAGATTCGATTATTTGAAGATTTTATTGATTTAAAAATATTAAACTCAAAGAAGGAACCCCTACTAATATTCTGAGAGCTTTCCAGAAATGTAAAGAAGTTAAGAAAATTCCCTGTTTTGCACTCAAAAACATGGATTTGTTAAAAACATACAAAAAATAAAGATCGGCATATTTAGAACTTCATTTAAGATCAAAATCAAATATGTAAAAAAAAAACCCCTATTAACATTGCAAGAGATTTCCAGAAATGTAAACTTTTTTGAAAAATTCGTTCATTTGCGTCCAAAAAGACTATTTTATGAAAAAATATAAAATCATGATAACTCCCTCAAAATTCGTGATAAACCATCAATTTTTTTATTGTAGCCTCTTGAGATGATTTAAAAGCTTTCGTGAAAATATTGTATAAAAATGTATAGCCGTTTGGAAGATATGATGAAATTTGTAAAACTTAAGGTTTTATCTAAAAACTGGCAGATCTGCAATAAAAAGTTAATAAAACCTGCAAAAAAGAAAGTTAGATCCAAGGAATCACGTCAGGTTCCCCAAATGTAGTTAGGGAAAATCAGATATAAAACTAAAACAACAAGATATGAAAACCCTAACAAACACAATAGAGCACACACTAGCATGAAAATCAAAATAAGAAAGCCAAGCAAACCGATCTCCAAGCTAGATTTGATTTATCTCCATTGCTCTTCTCCACCTGCATGAGAATGCAAGATTTTGAAGGTTTGATTGTTGATATGTTGATTACTCATTTTCGTAGCGTAATGATAAGATGGATTTGATAGGAGAAAATAGATAGATAGATGAAAAGATTGAGATAAATTTTGGCAGAGTGAGGATGCTAGAAGAAGATTCCCCAAATGGCATGTGAAAGACTTGATTTATAAGAGAAGGTTGATTTGATTCAATGGCCAAGATTAAAAGTTAAATTTGTGACATGTATGGTTAGGATTAAAAGTTTATTTTAGTGTCTATGACGCACATTAAGTGGATTATGACATGAGGCTAAAATTAAGATGTGAGGAAATAAGTGGGATTCTATTCTTTATTTTGGAAGAAAAGATGTTTATGACGCACAATGAATGGGGGTAAAAATAGGATGTGAGTGAGAATCTCATAATTTAAATAATAAAATTATTTAAATTATGTGTGCATGTGAAGAGTTGTAGTTAAGTGACACGTGTTGCAATGTGGTAAAAGTGAGAGATTAATTCAAATATTTAATTTGAATTATTTTGAGACATGTGAAGGGGAATTAATTAAATAAATGAGATTTATTTAATTAATTGGGAAGGTGATTAAGTGGAATAAATGGGATAAGTTGGATAATGTAATGACCTAGGGTAAAATATTACAAGATGTTTACAAGGTCATGTATCGACTAGGTAATGTTATGACATATACAATTTTGGGTGTCTATAGAAAGACATTAGAAAACTCATAATACAACCAGGCAGCAGCTTGTAAAATCTTCTAAAACTTTCAAATGAACAAGAAAATTTCCAGATTCACAAAAAATCAACCGTACCAATGCCTCTTCAAGCATGTAAACCCTCAAAAAATCATCAGTAACAACGCACGAGGGAAAAAATCTTCATGTTCATGGTAGCCAAGGGTTTCTTCCTCATCAAGTGGCGACGCTTCTCCAAAGGCCTCCAAACACAAAATGCAAATGAAACTTTTTGTTTCATTTTAGGGTTAACAACCCTAGAAGTTCAATGGAGAATGAGGCTTTTTACCTTAGGTTTTATTTTATTAAAAGCTTATTCCTCATGCTTGGGTCATGGCTTTTATGCCTTGAGGGAATTTCTTTTGACTTAGCCATTTTTGTGTTTTGGCTTGAATTTTTATTTCTTGCATTTAAGATGTAAATGTAAAAAACTTTATTTTAGTGATAAATTGCTATAAATAATGTTACTTTCAAATGCAAGAAATATTAATGTCTTAAGGTATTTGATTATTAGGAGGTCTTTTTGATTTTGCATTTAAGTCCAATTGTAAAATATTTATTTAAAGTGGTAATTATAAATCACTTTTAAATAAATATCATTATAAAATGCAAAATAGAATTTTAGATAAATGTCTCATTACTTGCATTTGTTTCAAATTATAAATCTTTATTAGAATGATAATTATAAATCATTTTAATAAAAGATATTTAAAATGCAAGGATGAGGTGTCTTTCGACATTTATTATAATGATGATCAAAGGGAGCCAAATCCATCTTTTAAGCAAATAGTGGAGCAAGTTGTGGAGCCTTTAGTGTTGTATAAATCTTAAAGATGGTTGAGAAAGTCTTGCCAACATGTGGAGTGAAAATAGGGATTTTGAAGCCTTGAATTAGGGAATCTCCTTCAGTTTTGAGTTAGGACTGATTGGATTGCAATCAAGGAAAGTTTTGAGGCACATGGCAGCTTGTTACTTTGAGTTTTGAACCTGATTTGTAGGGGTTATTGTTTGCATACGGCTCACCAAGTTGGTGAAGTTTGGACAACTCTTCTTGGAGTTGGTTGGCATCTACATGCGTTGTTTGGAGGGGAGATTTGACAACACATGTGATTTTGGAGTCAAATTTGAATTCTAAATTTGGAGACAATTTCTATAAGTTTTTCTCTTCTTGCAGATTGGGGGTTAGTTCTTGGTTTGGAGATTGCTGAGGCAAATACTTCACACTTTTGTAACTCATATTATTTTGGGCAGAGATAATACAGATTCTCATTTTTTCCTCAATAGAAGTCTTTTTCCTTCACATTGTCTCTTAGTTGTTTGGTATTGGTTGTGAATTGCATGATAAAATCCTGTGTAATCCTTTATTTTATCAGATTCCTTCCATGTTGAATGCAAAAGACCTTATGTCATAGTGCAGGTCTATGTTAGTGATCTCTTTTTATGCTTTTATATTTGTGAAAACATTATTGTTTTTCCTTGTGTTTAAACATTAAAATAGTCATAACCTTTCATAGAATCATTTTTGGAGGCATATACTACTGTGTTGTGAGATTGTTTTGTTCTATTGAGCTTTTTGTGAGTTTCAATAGCTTTTGGTCAAAATTTTTACTTCTAGTGTACCACCTATTAGTGATAGATTTTCATTTTCAAGTATATCCTTCTTTCTACCTTTTTCCTTGTCATAGTCAAGTTTTACAAGCAAGATTGAAAGGGAACCAACCCATAATCTGGAGGTTCGCTTCATTCCCTGGTCACCCACAACCTCGAAGTGTTCCAATGTGTCAGTAAGTTGCTTAAGTTCATAGCTTTAGCAAGGGTACAAACTTTATCTGACAACAGTTTTTTGGCACGCCCAGTGGGACCTGAGAATTGATTCTCAGTCCTAAGTCAGAAGTTATATACTGTTGTTTTGTATGTGCAACAAAAATTGCATTTTTTAAGAGACAATTTTTAGCATACTTGGCAACTCCAAGCTCAGGTTTAGCAAGATCAGTGCATATCAGCTTATGAGAAGAATTCAGACCATGAGTAGCTCATCTTCATTCGAATATTTATAGTTATCTCCACCCAGGAGAAAAGGGAGAGAAGTTCAAAAGCCAAAGGAGACTATTGTTTACTCAAGAAGAGCTAAGTCTACTCCTCCTTCTGTAAGCAGTAGAACTGTTGTTCCTGTTTTTACTGTTTATAACACCCCTGTTACAATGATTCCTATGAGAAATCAGCCATTTGTTGCATTCAACCAAGGCAGTCCACTGAATTTGGCTTAGCATGATGAGATTCCTATTGCTGCCTTGAAAAGTTTACCATTTTTTCATGGTGAGGATCATACCACTTCAACAGAGCAGCATATTAAAGATATTGTCAACCTGTGTGCAGTTCATCATGTGACAGAAAAAAATGTTGCCCTCAAATTGCTAGCAACATCATTTAAAGGGAGAGCCTTACAATGGTTCAGGGGTCTACCTGTTAATTCCATAGCAACATGGGATGAGTTAGGCAACCAATTATGCAGATTTTTCGTGGACAGATCAGATCATTTGTCCTTGATGGAGCAGCTGTTTACAATCAAAAGGGCTCCTCATGAAGTTATGTCATACTTCAATTACCATTTCCAAAGGACGTGGGATAGAATTCCACAAATGGTAAGACCTACTGCTGATCATGCATTTCTTTACTGTTTAAGAGCTTTAAATAGTGATATTTCAGTTATGATTTAGTCAATGGGAGGGGATACATTACTAGCAGCATATGTTGTAGCTGTTAGAGCTAAAAACAACCTCATATAGGCTGGAAAAATTGCCCCAAGGCCACTTATGCCAATATTTCCAACCATTCAACCTCCAATTCCTATGCAGTTACCACCTTTGGCCATTATACCAAGTTCACCATCATTACCAGCACCTGAAACTTCTAAAACTCAGCCTAACAACCAAGTAAATTCATTTTCAGCTCAGCCTAAAGAGCTGCAGGAGATCAAAGGTCTTCTTAAAACCTTTGGAAATGAGATGCTCAATCTTAAAAAACAACAAAACCAAAGTTTTAGGCCTTATCAGCCTTCATTTCAGTCTAATTAACAGCAAAATCAGACCAACAGGCCATCTTATCAGTCTTATAATCAAGGCCAAATATCTATTCCTAACCCAAGGCCATATCAAGCTTATGACCCCAATACCGCAAGCACTTCCAAAGAGCTTGCACCTATCCAAAACAATCTATCTTAGGATTATGAGTGGTGTTTTCTATGTGGTCAGCCACATAAATCAAAGTACCTACGTAAACGGGTTGCTTAACCAAGCCTTGATGGTTCAAAATAGTCCAGCAATGCAGTCTAATGTGCCTGTAGTAACTGAAGTACACGAATAGGAGCAACAAACACATGAGTCTACACTCCTAAACTGGCAAGGGGAGGAATTTTGCAAAGTGAACCAACCTGGTTCATCAATTGCAGACAACACATGTAGTAAAAAGAGAGCAGTAGATGAAGGGCAGCAGCCTAATAAAGTTCATACTCAATCGAAACAAGAGCCAAACTAGAATCAAAATGCTCTAGGCTCATCAAAAACTAACCAAGTTCGAATACTGCCAAAAGGACAGCCTTTGATAGGCAAGCAATATCTTGATTCATCAGTCCAGGCAGCTTCGATTAAAGGTGATGTTCCTTCCAAAATTCAAGTTAAGCCTTCTACATCATTTAACATTCTTGAGCATATGAGGAAAATCAATGTACCCATGTCAATATGAAATTCTTTAAGTATTCTTGGTCAAAAAGATCTGCTTCAGTCTGCTTTATCAGGTTTAAGCGTCTCAGTTGAATCTAGTGTAGAAAATGATAAAGTTGTAATGACTAGTACTGATGTTAATGATAAAGAACAACAAGCGGCTAAAGTCAAACCACCTCCTTTTTATGTATCATTGATCATAGGTGACCATTTGGTTCATAATTTTATGATTGACTCAGGGGCTAGTAGTTCAGTTATGCCCAAACAAATTGTTGATAGGTTGGGAATTCAATATGAGCCACTAGAAAAGGGGGTAGTGTAGTTAGATGGTACTGTTGTTAACATAATAGGAGTCATTAAGGGCCTGAATTTAACTCTACATGCTTGCCCAAACTTTTCTATACCACAAGATATTTATGTTATTGAGCTGCCTCCCTTCTTTGCCATCTGTTTATCCAGAGATTTCACCACCAAGATAGGTGGTTACTTATCTTCTGATTGGTCTCATATGTTGTTCAGTACCAGATATGGCACCAGAGTCACTATAAGATCAGAGCCCATAGCAAAAGACCATATCGAGCCTTACAATCCACCTCTTATCAATGCCAATTTGTTTACAAATGTACAAGAGGAGAAACCTGCTATACAGGAAGGTGAGGTTCAAGTAGAGGAAGTTTCAGATATTCTTCCTGAAGTGTGGGCATCTCAAAAAGGGGAGGTTGTTACAGGTGAGCAGTTGGAAGAGGTTGATATTGGTGTTTATATGATGCATGAGGCTGATTCTTTTATGCCTAATATTGAAAAAGACAAAGAGCAGCAGGGTGAACAACATGAAAATGAATTGTGGGAGCTGTTTTTTGATGGCTCAAGGAGTAAGGTTGGTGCTGGTGGAGGTTGTATGCTGGTATCCCCAGAGGGTGAGAAGTACTATTTAGCTTTCAGATTTTGTTTCAGCTATACTAATAATTATGCTGAATATGAAGCTTTAATTCAGGGCTTAGAGTGGGCAAGACAGAGGGGTATCAACTGCCTAAAGGTTTATGAGGACAATGAATTGGTTGTTAATCAGGTAAGGAAGCTGAATGTTGTAAAAAATGATACACTCAGGTCTTATCGGAATAGAGTATGGGATCTCTTAGATTTATTTGATGCTTTTAATCTGATTTCCATATCTAGAACTCAGAATAAACATGCTGATAGACTAGCTGCTATAGGAGTTGAATTTGACATTCCAAAGGAAATTTGCAGTGATAAAGCTAATCAACATATTAAAGTTGTTGTTAGACCTGTTGTGCCTGATAATAACATACATTGGAAAGTTTTTGAAAGTGACCAACAGATTGTAAGCTTCTTGAGAGAGGAACCTGACTTCTCACATGTCAATCAAGAAAAGCTACAGCACCAGTACAGTGACCAGATTATTCAGCTTAAAAATAACAAGTTACCAAAAGGTTTGGTCACTCTAGAATCTGTTTTCAATACAGATGATGAAGCTAGAAAGCCCAAGGGCAGTATTCAAGTTCAGCAAGACCATTATGAAGAGGTTGAAGTCTTCAAAGGAAAGCTGCTTAAATTAGGCAAGGTATGTACAGCTGAAGAGAAGCATGTTTTTATTCAGCTTTGTCAAGAATTTAATGATATCTTTGCCTGGCAATATATTGATTTGAAGGGATTTAATCCCCAGCTTGCCCAGCATACTATAGAACTAGAGCCCAATGCCAAACCTGTTAGGCAGAAACAGAGGCCCTTGAATCCCAAATTAGAGCCTCTTATGAAAAAAGAACTGGATAAATTGATTGAGAGCAGTATTATCTTTCCCATTAAGCATACCTCATGGGTTTCGAACTTAGTACCAGTGAGGAAGAAAAATGGGGAGATAAGACTCTATGTAAATTTTTGTGACTTGAATAGGGCCTCTCTAAAGGACCGTCATCCTCTACCTTCTATGGAACAGATACTTCAAGTGGTCTCAGGATCAGAAAGGTTTTCCTTGTTAGATGGCTATTCTGGTTACAATCAAATTTTAGTAAAAGAGGAAGACCAATTCAAGACGACCTTCACCACAAAATGAGGGACTATGGCCTATAAGAAGATACCCTTCAGTTTTTCCAATGCTAGGGCAACATTTCAGAAAGCCATGGACATGGCTTTTCAAACTTTAATGTACAAAATTGATTTAGTATATCTTGACGATATCACTGTTTTTTCTAAAGAGGCTAAGGATCATCTAAAACATCTGAGACAGATTTTTGAGAAATGCAAGGAGTTTGGCATATCACTTAACCCCAAAAAATGTGTTTTGTTGTTCATGAGGGCAGATTGCTCGGTTATGTGGTGTCAAAACAAGGTATTACAATTGATCCTGAAAGGGTGAGTGCCATTTTAGCTCTTGCTTTACCAGCACATAAGAAAGGATTGCAGAGTTTTATTGGTAGGATTAACTTTGTTAGGCGATTTATCCCTAACATTGCTGATTTGTTAAGTCCATTAACTCATATGCTGAGAAAGAATGTCCCTTTCAGCTGGACCAAAGATTGAAAAATAAGTTTTGAGCTGATAAAGGAAGCATTAGCAGCTGCGCCTACACTTCTGAACCCTGATTTTTCTAAGGACTTTATTTTGTATGTCTATGGCAACATTGACTCACTTTCAGCTATGCTTGTACAATAGAATGACGAAGGATCAGAACAACCTGTGGCATTTTTTAGTCAAGGACTGAAAGACTATGAGCTGAGGTATACATTTGTAGAAAAGCATGTTCTTGCGGTCATAAGAAGTTTGAAAAAATTCAGACACATGCTTTCGAATAGCAAGGTTATTCTAATGGTGGCTCATCCAAGCATAAAATAATTTTTGTTTAATAAAGATCTGAGTGACAGAAGAGATGGTTGGGTAACTAAAGTAATGGAATATGACCTTGAGATTAAGGTTACTAAGTTGATAAGAGGGAGAGGCCTCTGTGAACAACTCACAGAGGACAGCAACAATAAAGCAATAGAGGAAGAGACTGTTGTTTTAGCACTGGAAGATGGAGAACAAGCTGTTGTACCTACTCCTATAGGTTGGATTGCAGAAATGACTCATTTTTTATTGACTGGTGAGTGCCCTCCTGATCTAACTAAGGCCAGAAGAAGGTATTATCGTCTGCAGTCCATACCTTATGTTCTTTTAAATGGTTTACTATTTAGAAGAGATTTTCATGGTGTCCTTTTGAGGTGTATTGAGGTTGATCAGGTTGATAAGGTATTGCATGAATTTCATCAAGGGTTAGCTGGTGGACACTTTTCTCTAAGAGCTACAACTCTTAAAATTATGAAAGGAGGCTATTATCGGCCTACTTTATTCAAGGATGCCCATGCATGGGTAAAGAAGTGCAAAGAATGTGCTATCTTTGCAGGAAAAGAGAAGTTGGTTGCTCTTCCATTGCAGCCAATTCAAGCTGAACAACCCTTTATGAAATGGGGCTTAGATTTTATTGGGGTTATAAACCCACCATCAAGTGCAGGTCTTAAGTGGGTCCTTAGAGCCACTGATTATTTTTCAAAATGTACTGAAGTTGTGGCACTCAAGGAGGCCAATGAATCTGTTGTTCTGAATTTCTATGAAGATTTAGTTTCCAAATTTGGTGTCCTAGATTCTATTGTTTCAGACAATGCCCTTGCTTTTGTGAGTGTTAAAATTTCAGACTGGGTTGTCAAGAATGGTATATATCTGAATACATCCTCTAATTACTATCTGTAGGGCAATGGACGGGCTGAGTCCACTAACAAGAACCTCCTGAGGATTATTAATAAGACTATGGAGGGAAATCAAAGAGCCTGGCACACCAAGCTGAAATCAGCCTTATGGGCTGATAGAATTACTTCTAAAAGATCAATAGGACATTCTCCATACACACTTGTTTATGGAAAGGAGGCAAGACTGCCCATTTCACTTGAGCTTCCAGCTCTAGACCTAGTAAACCAGCTAGATATGCTTGAAGAGGAACCAATGACAACAAGGTTAGCTCAGTTGATTGAACTTGAAGAGGTCAGAATTGAAGCAATAAAAAGGATTAAGCAACATCAGGCTCAAATGAAAAGGACATTTGATAAAAGGGCATCTCCAAGAGTTTTTCAAGAAGGAGACATTGTGCTGAAGTGGGATGAGCTGAAAAGCAGGCCTGGAAAGCACTCCAAGTTTGATTCATTCTAGAGTGGACCTTTCATTATTGCTGAAAAGAAACAGCACAATGCCTCCCAACTATCAAAAATGGATGTGAAGTCGAACCAATCCCAGTGAATGGGATTCACCTCAAGAATTGCTTTTGAGGTAGGATCTAATCTGTACATATTTCAGTAGATTCTAGATGTTAATAAGTGCTTCTGCTCCTAGGATAGATGCATTTATGTTTCCTCTAAGTGCTTTTAAGCACAGTAGTTAGTTTGCTTTCAGTATTTCTGGGAGGGGGGGGAAAGGGAAGCTCAAGTTTGCTATTATTAGCTATAGTTATATGGGATATATGCTTCTTAATCATAAGATTGAATAAAGTTTCAATATCATCAACAAAAAACAAATATTCCATGGGACTGTAGATAGTAACAGCAAATTGCAATCATTTACAACAGAAGGGTGAGGTCTGTACAGGGTTTTCTTAGTGGAGAAAGGGCATAAATAGACTCCATGCCCAATGGATAAGCTAGACACTAGCCATTTCATTGTTTAACAGGCAAACACCCTTGGGAGGTCACCACAAATGTTACCAATTTTTAGCGTCTTGCTAAAAATTGGCATTCATATGAGCAATTACTTGCTGGGGTACAAAAAATTTATTACAAGTCATACAACCCAAGTTTTTGTTCCCAGAATGAAATTATGTTGAGGAATAATTTGCAAAATCATCCCAACAGTTTAGACTAAACTGGTTGAACAATTCAGTAATCCACAGATCAAACAGAGTTTCATTGAGGAAAGTAGTGTTTAGGCTGAACTTCAATTGCAGCAATTGTTTTTATATGAAGTATTGCAGATTTAAAAGCAGGAATACAAGAAATCAATCATCTGATTACAAAGTATGTTTAAAGTAATTGCAATTGCATTGTTTCATTGTGCAATCATAATAGGTGCATAAATTCATAAGACAGTGGAAGGCCATTACATATCAAAAATTCATTTTATTGAGAGAATGTTCTGTAATTCCACACATGCCTTGGGAGTAGCCTGATTTGTTCTTTTCAAATGTTGAAAGAAAGACAAAAAAGCATTACATAATTGAAAATAATATAAGAATAGGGGGAGATGGTGATTTGTCATTGCCTGGAATGACGAATCATCATTGTAGCCAGCCATGTCGACTTTATGTCCATCTTCAGCTTCGGTGTCAACTCCAGCTCTAAGGCTTACCTGCAAGATGAGTGGTGTTAGAGCAATGAGGGATCGCATTCTACCCTATTCCTATATTACCAATAGAAATGAAATTAACATTCAATCTTTCACCAGTTGAAAGGAAAAGCAGAGCACCAAAAAGAATTATCACTGCTGTTTTGACTAACTTATTTGCATTATGTGCAGGTACAGGAAACAAATCAAAAGGAAATTATTGATTCACTGTTGTTTTTAATTAATTGGTTTGTTTCATGTGCAGAAACAGGAAAAGTAATCTTGTTGTTTATTCATCATTTTCAATATGAGTGGGGTTAAATGTGGCTCCCACAAGGGTTGAGCCTAGCTCAGCAAATGATATGAGCAATATGAACATCATGAAAATTTATTATGTGTTATGCAGATTTTGTGCAAATTTCATTACAATAGTGCCATCATTAAGAAGATGCTATGAACATTTGCAATAAAGGGCAGCCTAATCATTTGTAGAAGTATTTGTCAAAGAATCAAATATATGTTTAGAACAACAAAGTAATTTTTGCATGAGTTTGGGCCTTCTTTTTGGAGATATTTGCTTATGCTTGTGGATTAATTTGGAGTTATCATTTTCTCACTGAAATTGACTTTCAATTCCACCTCCATGCCTTTTTAAAGGCTTTTTGTATAAAGTGATTTGTCTTAGTCATTTTTCACTAGTTCTTGCTCTTCATCCTTTGCATTCTGCAAAGTGAATTATTTGTAACTCAATTTTTTTTTCCAGATTAATACAGTAGCAGGTTTACAAGTTACCTTTGTCATTACATGGAGTTGTTCCTTTTTGCTTAAAGGATTCAATTTTTACCTTCTCATTACTGAGGTTTTTGCATTAATGATCAATTTCATGAAATTTATTGTGTTTTAATAAATCGAAAGCCTTTAAATTTTGTCTCTTTCACTGATGTGAGTTTTTTGATGCAATCAAGTTTTAGGTCTTAAGTTGTGCATGTATTCATCTCTTCAAAGTTGTGAAACATAGTTTCCTGCCAGGAGAGATCAGTCAACCTTCATTCGAAACACTTTTGAAATAAGATTTCCATTTGAGCTTTGTGAAGTATTCCTAGAATTCATAATTGTGAATCAATCTGCCTTTTTAGATCATCATTTTTTGGTATAAACATCACCATAGTTAAGTTTTACAATTCTGCATTTATTTTTAGTCTTTCTCACTTTTCCAAGCAAGTTCAAGTTATTAATCAGAAAATTACATAGGAACCAACCTATAATCTAGAGGTCTAGTTCCTTATAGGGTACCCACAACCTAGAATTAGTTCCCATGTTTCAACAGATTGCTAAATTTCACCATTCAAGCATTCGGGTGCAATTTGTTTGACAACTATTTTTGGCATGCTCGGTGGGACTCTGAAGTACACTTCAGAGAAAGAATTCAATATTTCAAGTTGTTGTCCTAGTATACTCAGCAGTATTTCAACCTTTTAGAGGTTACTATACCTGGTGACTCCGAGCAAATCTACCAGTTTCAAGATCTAGTGTTGGTATGTTTCGAAAACTTACAGGTTTTTTCTAATTTCCAGTATATGTAAGATTAGAAATGTCATGTTTTCATAGACATTTATACCCACCTCCATACTATGAAAATACCATCAACCAATCACCCTATCAGCCATATCAGGCCAATCATGTTGTTGGTTTTATTCCAGATAGCCATGCAACAACAACATGTCAGCATGCTCAACATGCTTACCTCCCACCCACCCCTGCTCAACCTTAATGTCAAAATTTATACGTCCAAAATCAGCTCCAAGAAGTCGAGGATATGAAGAGAAGCATGAACTCAACCAAGGATATATTGTTAGACATCACCAAGCAGATGGAAGAGTATAAAAGGCAGCAAGAGTTAGACTATCAGGCCTTTCTTCATGAGCGGGAAATGGAAACACAAAGGAGATAGTTTGAAGAAAAGCTCAGAAGGGAGTTAGCTATACAAGAGGAGCAAATCAAGTCTTTGCTTGCTCAAAAGTATGATATCCAAGCAAATTCTTACGTTTCAGGTCAATTTCAAGAGGAAGAACTTCCAAGGTATGAAACCCCAAATTTTATAGCCTTCCATCCTTCACAAGTAGAGGAAAATAATCTAAAATAGCCTAGTGTAGTTACAGAGCAGCCCATTAATCAGGACACTTTACTCCTCATGGAGCAGATCACAAATGTAAACCCATTGTGTTTAGCTTTGGAGGTTTACCGATTAGAGCACTAAAAGAAAGAAGAGGAGGAGCAGGAAGTTATTGTTGCTTGTAAAGTGTCCCCAACTCAAAATTATTGTATTACAGATGAAGAGGATATTGGTTCAAATTTACTGCTCAACCCCTTGGATTTTGACTCATTTGAAGAGTTTTCTAATGCTGTTTATAACAAGGATGAAAACAGAACACAGGAATTACCAGTAAAAAATTTTCACTTGTAGAGACAAGATGCCTAAGTTTCATTTGAGAAGACACCATATGAGGGAGAAAAATTGGTTTGATCAATTACCTAGATTTATTGATCATGTTGAAGAAAGTACACAGGAACACTTAGATGATATTGCAAAGCATGATGTGCTGCTGGTTCATGATGAAATTGAAGTCTCAATCCATCTGAGACAACAAGAAGACAACTCTATTTTAAAGGTTAATGGAAATGATCTGCATAATGTTGTCCAATTTGAACAGGAAAGCAAATCAGAACTTGTGTTTTAGAGCGGTCATCTTAAATCCAGGGTAAGCTCTCTCATACCACAAAGTAACGAAGACTGTGAAGAAGCTCTATTTTGGAATGACCTTGAAATCTTTGTTTCAAGCTTAGATGAGAAATGGGAACAAATTAAGCATGTTCATGTCAAGGAAATTGAAAATGAATCATAATTTTTTTCTGATATGTTTAGTGAACTTCCTCAATTTTTTGATGAAAATGAAGATATCACATGCATAGTAGCATCTAAGCTTGGTATGGAACAAATAAATGATGAAACTCATTTGGATTTAATGTATAATCATGAGTTAGATGAGAACATGTTTTCAAGCATTATAGAGGTTTTTTGTTCTAACATATATGATAAGCTAAGATCATAGGAACCAGCCTAGAATCTGGAGATCTAATTCCTTATAGGGTACCCACAACCTAGAATTCGTTCCCATGTTTCAAGAGATTGCTGAATTTCACCATTCAATTGTTCGGGTGCAATCTGTTTGACAACAACAATGTTTGAATATTACAATCAAGACTAGGAAATGATAAGTGTTCATGATGTTTCTCAAGAAATGGATGACTTGTATGAGTTAATAGAAATAGTTCTTGATAAATATAATATTGTTAAACTTAGAGACAAATACAAAAGAATTTCTTCTTCAAGTTCAAAATATGAATCATCCTTATCAAAGGAGGATGAATATTTTTTGGTTACATTACCAAAAAATTCCTTAAAGGATGTACAAATAAAGTTAGATATTGAGAAATCCAAAGATCCCTACAAAGTGGCAAGAACCAGAGAAGAACGAACAGATGTTGTAATCAACATTTACGAAGACTGAAGAAGCTCCAAACAAAGAAGAAAGAGATTCAAAAACAACTTAAATAGTGGGATAAAATATCTTCACAAAACCTTGATCATGGTTGTAGAAACCCACCATGGCAGAAGAATAGAGCAATTTCTTCTAAGCATTCTTCTTCTAAAAAAAAAATTGATCCATAAAAAGTTGATTTAATTGCTATATTCAAGTAATTGGATCTATTAGCAAATGATGTTGCAGATTTAACAACACTTGTTAAAACCCAAACCAAAGAAATGAGAACTATTTCTTCTACAGTGGGATAAATTAAGGATATTATTTTTACAACTGAGTAGTTTGTAGTCAAGTAGTTGAGCTCCCAAGAAAAGAAATCTGCAACAGAGGAAAGTGAAGATAATAGCAGCAACAATAGTAGCAAAAGCACGAATAAAAGTAAACAAAAGGCATGTTCTTTGTTGTTGGCTAATAATGTAAATTGTATTAGGATTAATTTTCGTTTCCTAGGATTTAAGAAAATTCCTCTAGATGTATTTGTGGATACTGGCTCCTCAAGATCTCTTGCAAAAATAAATACAATTCCTCTAGAATTCTGGAAGCCAAGGCCTGACTTACCTCATAGTTATGTCATTAATGGAGAAAAAATTCAAATGGGAAGGTATGCTCAGGATGTACATATTGAAATAATGGGTAAAATATTTGTTACAGATTTCATTGAATATAATGACTTAGAAGATGATGTGTTGTTGGGTTATTTATTCCTTACAAAGTATGAACCTCTTCATTTTTGGAAACATAATATTTCTTTGAGACATGAAGATGGTCAAATTGATATTCCTGCATTGAAGATTGTCAATCATAAATTTGAAAATAGTGGTAATTATAAAATGAAATAATTTGTAAAAGAACTAACATAATCCCTAGTAGAATTACTTGATGAAATCAGGCAAAGATTTGAAAAAGATTGTTGCAATTTAAACACATTGCAATTCTGGTCACAAGATCATGAAGAGTGTGAGATCCAAATAAGGCTAGAATTCCAATCAGTCATTCCACATGAGCCAACATATCCTATGATCCCATCATAAGTAAAGGAGATGGACGAGCATTTGAATGAGTTACTTGAAGGGCATTTCATTCATCCTAGTAAAAGTCCATTCTCTTGTACAAAATTTTTGGTAAATAAAAGAGCTGAGAAGGAAAGAGGTAAGAACATATTTTGAATAAATTATAAACCTCTTAATGATTTCATCCTTCCATTTAATTATCCAATTCCATTTAGTGTTGATTTAATCAGGAGAGCTGCTAATAATAAAATATTTTCTAAGTTCGATTGTAAGTCAGGATTTTGGCAAATTAAGGTTAAAGAATCAAATAGGTATAAAACTGCATTCTCAGTCCCACAGGGTTTATATGAATGGAATGTGATGCCATTTGGTATTTGTACAACTACTGCTTATTGTCAAAGAAGAATGGATCAAGCCCTGAGACATCTCAAAGATTTTTGTGCAGTACACATTGATGATATAATTATTTTCTTTAATTCTGAATTTGATTATTTGCAGCACCTAGAAGATTTATACGCATCAATCAAGAAGCATGGAATATGTTTATCATCTAAAAAGATGGTAATTGGTAAAATCCAAGTAGATTTTTTAGGATTACATCTTGACAAGGGTAACATCAAATTACACCCTCATATTCTACAAAGGATTCAAGAATTTCTTGACATCTTACAAGATAAAAAAACAAACACAAAGATTTCTAGGTTTTCTTAATTATGTTTCACCCTTTTATAAAGGTCTTCCAGAAGACAAAAAGACAATCCAAGAGCACTGAAAAGAAAATATGGATGGTCTTTGAAGGCAACAAAAGTTGTTCAACGCATAAAATCCAAATGTCAAAATTTTCCATCATTACAAATACCAGCTCCAAGTTTACCACTATATTTATATATTGATGCTTCTGATACAACATGGTCTGTTGTGCTTATACAGGAGGAAGAAAATGGAAAAATAAATATATGTGGATATTGGTTAAGAACATTTCCATATACTAAGAGAAGATACCACATATTTGAGAAAGAGATATTGGCTGTCAAAAAAGGCATTGAAAAGTTCAAGATATTTCTTAAGTCATTAATATTTACTGTAAGAACTAATAGCCAGGCTATGAGAAGCCTCCTTAAGAAAAATTCAAATGAAGATTTAGCTTAAGAAGAATCACAAGATGATATTTTGAATTTTTGGCTTATGATTTTGATATAGAGTGGATTAAAGGGGAAAATAATATGTTGGCTGATGCATTGACTAGAGAATTAGCGGCAACCATTTATAATGGAAGAATAAAATTCAAAGATCCGGATTGGATTCACCCTGATGGCACATATATGTTTTATTTAGAAAATTCTAAGATGTCTCTTTCTTTCCTTCCAATCCAAATAACTAAATTATTATTAGAAAATTATTTTCTAGATAAATGGCTAACAGATCTAAGAGGGAAATTTACAGAAAATCATGAAAAAGGAATTATGGATTTTGATGAAGGATTAGCATTCCTTCAACAATTTGGTCTAGAAGAAGCACCATTAATCTTCTATATCAGAAGCCCATTATCTATTGATATCCATATCAAGGAATTATTTGGAATGAGATGGTCAAAGAAAATTAAGATGAATTTGTTAAAATGTATCAAATATGGATTCATCAAAAGTATTACTTTCAATCAATTTGCTTTGGAGGAATGTACTGATCCGGTTGGCATCTACTTCCATCCAGACATGAAATAATTCTTAGAGTTAATTAAAAGAAATCTCAATCATACCTTGGAAGAATTCATGGAGCAATATTTAACTCATTTCCCTAACAGTGGTTATGATTTCCCAAGAGTCAAGTTGTATGCACTCTGCAAAGATTGGTTGCCAGAAGTCAAGATTGAAGATATGGAAATCAAATTAAGACCTACACTCCTTGCATTAGGGGAAATTTACATAAAAAATGGGCCTCCTAAGGATCACATCATTAGATTTCTAAGTTATCAAAAATAAACTAAATGATGACATCAACCTGTACGGTGACATCATCCAAAATAAAAATAAAATTATTTATTTTATAAAATAAAACTTTCTAAAATCTTATGATTTAACTAATGATGGTTAATTTAACTCTACATATCTTATTCTATCTCATTCATCTTTCTAAATATAAAATATTTTTTTTGGTTTTTAGATTTATATTCTTAAGTTCTATTAAGTTCTATTATAGAAATTTTTATATTTTCAAACAAATATATTATTCTTTAAGAAAAAAGCTAATGATATTCTTAAAAAAAATCTAATTTTTATATTTTAAAAAAACTATTTTTATTCTATCTCATTCATTTTATTAAATTTTTAATATTTTTTTGTTTTTTAGATTTATATTCTTAAGTTCTATTATATTTTTTTATTATTTTCAAATAAATATTTTTATTCTTTAAGAAAAAAGCTAATGATATTCTTTAAAAAAAAGCTAATTTTTATATTTAAAATATAATAAAATTATTCTTTAAGAAAAAAGCTAATTTTTTATATTTTAAAAAAATATATTTTTATTCTATCTCATTCATCTTTCTAAATATAAAATATTCTTTTTGTTTTTTAGATTTATATTCTTAAGTTCTATTAAGTTCTATTATAGAAATTTTTATATTTTCAAAAAAATATTTTTATTCTTTAATAAATCTAAATCTATAAAATCATATATATATAATAAAATACTAAGTAAAAAATAAAATATCTAAAGTTATTTTTACTTTGCCACTTTTTAAATAAAAACAAATAATCAAGAAAAGAAAGTGAACTTGATTTTTTTAATAAATTATAATAAAAATATAAGTTACCAAACTTTTTGAATAAAAAATAAATAATGAAGAAAGTGAACTTGAGTTTTTTAATAAATTATAATAGAAATATATGTTACCACTTTTAAAAAATCATTGACTTCAGTTTTTTAAGGAATTATAATAGAAACGTGTGTCCCCACTTAACTCATGTAGTTAAGTAATTTATATTTTTTATATTTAAATAATTTGTATTATATGAGATAATTTTTGCTTTTTTAGAGTTCCTTAGGAGGCCCATTTTTTATGTAAATTTCCCCTAATGCAACGAGGATTGAATTTGACATTGCGTATTCAGACGAGGTTGAAAGGATCATGTATGTGTTTAATCGAAAATCCCAAGATTAGGACAATGCATATAAAGAATTACCAGAAAGATTAAAGATTCCTATCCCATTTTAGCTAGCACAAGGGCTTGTCGTTGTGTTGTTAGCCACATTAATATCTGAAAACAAGATGCAACCTTGTTTTAAAAACAAAATCCCTATAGCCACTTATGGGTGTTAAGTGAGTCGTTCTCACTTTACGGTGTCATAAAATTAAAAATAAATATTGTAAATAATATGTCTAGGATAAAGTAGTAGTAGTAGATTCTAGAATAAAATATTACGAAGAAAGTAAAAGTAAAATATGGTCAAAATTCAAAAAGGTGGGGATATTTCTAGACAAATCCCATGTGAAGCTAGAAAAATATTGTACTAAAAATCCTATTCACACAGTGGACCCTTGTACCAAAAAACTTATCTTTTACAAAAGATACCCACATATAAAAATATTTTTGTCCTTTATCCAAAAGTAAAGATAGACAATATCTATAGAAAATATTCTAGTAGATATTTCTACTCACTCCATAATATAGACAAATAAATAAAGGTTGTTGAAAAAATCAAGGATTGACAATGTCTACCATGTGGTAAGATAATCCTCATAGTTTCTAGAGAAATGACCTAGTAGAATCGGTAAAAGGGGAAGGTGACTAGATCTCCAGGTCATTTCAAGCCTATAAATAAGACCCCAAGAGCTCATTTGAGGCATTCTAATTCTGAATTCAAAATTGGGGAATTGATTCTACAGTTTAAGAGTCAAGTGTTGGAGCTTGGGCATAGAGTCTTATAGGTGGAGTACTTATACTGTCTAGAGTCCATAAGTCTAGAAGTCTGGTGCTTAGCATTGTTACCTATTTTTTACTACCATCTCAAACAAGTAGAGCTGAATTGTAAATTCAAGCCAAAAGGTGCACAAGTTGTTCAAAAATTTCTGCTAAGTACTCATTATTGTGCAATGTTTAATTACATTGTAAATTTTAGTAATATTATGCAAAAACATCTCAAAATGATATCATAATTTTGTATAATGTTTGTTGTTTTTATTCATAATGTACAAACCGGAATCCCACAGAAGTCGTGGGAGTAACTCAATTTGATTTTCATAATCAAATAAGGGGTGCATGAAGAAAGGTAAGCTATACAACTGAAAATAAAGAAAGCATAGGGTAGAAAATGATTTGTCATTGCCTGGAATGATGAATCGTTGACAAGTTGAGGTCTTCACTTTTGATGATAGCTCCAACTCTAGCTCTAGCTCCAAGCTCTAGCATACCTACAAGTTGATGGAAGTGTTGTTAGAGCAATGAGAATCAAATCCTATCATAAGCCTACGCTACCAACAAAAATATATAATACGATTGATCAGGCATCCACCAGATGATTACAAAAAAATCAAAAAGCATAAGGAAAGGAGGAAGCTTTCAGCTCTGTTATTTTGCTAACATGTTTGTTCACTGTGCAGGAATAGGTTCATTATATTCGCGATCATTTTATCAGATATGTGGAGTGAAACGGGCTCCCACGAGGGTTGAGCCTAACATATCAAGGAGGACACACTCTCAAGTTACATACGAGAGTTCATTAATGTTGATAACAGTCGTTAAGAGAGCTGCTCAAACTAAAGGATATAATCATACAAGCAGCTTTGTTTCAAAGAGATTCATAAAAACAGTATGAAGAACTCATCATTTTCATTGATATTTTGTTCAACTCTACTTTGCATTTTCACATTACATCTAAATGAAGTATCGAGGCTCTTTACACTGAAGAGAAGCAGAAACAAAATATCAAGCACCAAGCTATTTCATGGAGTTTTGGAATTGATTTAACAAGAGATCCCAAGAGGTATGAATACCAATCAGAAGACACTTACAGGTTCTTTGTTGATAGTCATTATCTAAGGAGTGCTGATTTTATCATTCCTTAATTTTAGGTCAGCATAATAAGAACAATCTTGACTATCAGTAATACTATTGTATTTAGAGGTTTATACACAATAGAACATTGATTATGCATTAGAGAGTGAGAGTTGGACTTTGACATACATTGGACAGTTACTATGATAAGAGGGTCAGCAGTCCTTCAGTCATCAAAGCCATACACAAGACAATATTTCAATAGGACGGTCATGCCATGAATGAGATCAATGAGTATATTAATGGGTAGTTTAATGGGCATAAACATAGTATCAAGCAACAACCTACTCATGAATAATTTATGTTATGTATTGAGATTGTTGTATACTGGTATGTCTCTCTTTTTCTGTTGATGGAATTCATTCACAACAAACCGTGATATGCATCTAAATTACTCAGTTATTAACCAAAAAATTAAATAGGAACGAGCCTAGATTCTGGAGGTCTAATTCCTTATAGGATACCCACAACCTGGAATTAGTTCCCATGTTTCAACAGATTGTTGAATTTCAACATTTGAGCATCTGGGTGCAATCTGTTTGACAATAGTTTTTGGCATGCCCGGTGGGACAAAATTAATTATTCAAGCTACTATTTTGGTATGTATAGTAGGTTACCAGCTTTTCAGAAGAGCCATATCAAGTACTTGGTGACTCTGTGTTCAAAGTTTCAAAGTAGATCAGTAGCAAAAAGCTTATGAAAAACATACAGACGAGAAGAAGCTCTTCTTCGTTCGAGTATCTGTAGTTGTCTTCGCCAAAAAGAAGAGGAAGGACAGCAGGAAGAATATCTAAAAGGCCTTCAAGAAACCTATCAGTTTCTCCAAATTTCAGAAAAGAACCAATAGTTTACACATCAAAAAGGAGAGGCAGATTATCAACAAGGAAAAAAAAACTCACATTCAACTTCACCAAGCTACCGAGTGTCTGTTTCACCTATACCAATTTTGCAAGCTGCAAATTTAAAAACACCAGAAGCTCTAATGGCTAGAGCACATGTGTTCATACCATTCAATGGGGGCAACCCATTGAATCTGATGCAACATGATGATATACCAGTTGCAGCGTTAAATTTTTTGTCTTTCTTCACTAGCGAAGAGAAAACAACTCCAATAGAGCATATCAGAGATATGGCTTCGCTATGTGGAGTTCACCATGTTACTCAAGAAAATATTGCATCGAGGCTGCTAGCAACATCTTTCAAAGGAAAAGCGCTTCAATGGTTTTGTGGTTTTCCTGTTAATACAATTGCGACATGGGATGATCCAGGAGACAAACTGAGCAAGCAATTTTCAGACAAATCTGATCATCTATCTCTAGTCGAACAAATGACGACTATCAAGAGAGCACCACAAGAATAAATGATGGATTTCAACTTCAGGTTTCAATGAACCTGGACTAGGATTCCGATAACAGTAGGACCTACTCCTGATCACACTTTTCTATATTAACTTAGGTCATTAAACAATGATATAGCTTTAATGATTCAGTCGATGGGAGGACTAACATTACCAATAGCCTATGATATTGCTATTAGAGCAGAAAACAACCTTATACAGGCTGGTAAAATTGCACCAAGGCCACCTATGCCTATATTTCAAGACATTTATCCTATGATACCTATCAATTTACCTCCTATTGCCTCAATTCTAGTCAAACCAGCCTTAGGCTATCAGCCAGTTGTCCAAAATGTTGCTTTTCCAGCACAATCAGAATTCCAAGAGCTAAAAGGTAATCAACAAGAGATGGAAAAATTATTACAGACAGTTAGCAATGACTTGGTCAGTCTCAAAAGACAACAAAACTGGAATTACAGGCCTTACCAAGCACCTTTTCAGCCTAACAAACCTCCCTATCAGGCTGATAATCAAGGACAACGTAGGAATTTCAATCCCAGGCCACCATACAGTCAAAATCAACAAGTTGCTAGCTCATCTAAGGAGCTCATTCCTATTCAAAACAACTTAGCACAGGATTACATATGGTGTCACCCATGCAATCGGCCCCATAATCAGGCTACTTGCATGAATGGAGTGATAAATCAAGCCCTAATGGTACATAGCACATATGATGCAACAGAAAATGCAACGAAAGATACCAATGATCAGAATGATCAAACACAACAAAATAATATGGATGTTGCCATGATGAATTGGCAAGGCAATGAATTCTATGGAGTAAATCAGTTACAAGGTAAAAATCAGTCAAATACATCTATTTTAGCGAATACAAGATCCAAGAAAAGAGCAAAAAATTTGAGACAAGTTGTTTCTGACAAACAATAGCCAAAAAGTGACAAACAACAAGCTAATAAAGTTAAACAGCCAGCTGTTCAGCAGAAAATTCAAGTTCCAGCAACTGATAAAGAGCGGTTATAGCTCTCTTCTTCACAAAATGTTCAGATTTTACCAAGGAAGCAAGATGAGCCCGCCAAAGAACAACATAAACAAGCTGAACCAGTTAAAGACACGAGAGCTCAGCCAGATCCTGTGCAGAAGGAGACTGTTGTTCCTAAAGCCCAGCATAAGGTTAGTTCTCCTGCTTTTAACATTATTGATCATATGAAGAAAGTGACTGTTAGCATCACCATGTTGGATGTGTTACACTTGCCTGGGCAAAAAGAAGGTTTGGAAGAGGCTTTGGCCAAAATTTCCATTTTTGATGAAACAACCAGAGAACAACCAAGAGTTCTTGTGAACAGTTCAGACAACAAAAAGGGGCAATCAACTCAAGAGGTAAAACCACGACCCTTTTATGTTAGTTTGATTATTGGTAATAGCATAGTGCATAATTACATGATAGATTCAGGAGCAAGAAACTCAATCATGCTCAAACAACTAGTAGACAAGTTAGGTCTTGAGTATGAGCCATTGTCAAAAGGGGTAGTTTAGTTAGACGGTACATCCATTAAGTCTATAGGATTTATTAAAAATCTGCCCCTTACATTGCATGCCTATCTAAATTTTCAAATACCACAAGACATTTATGTCATAGATCTCCCACCTTATTTTTCCATTTGCCTATCTAGAGATTTCACTGTAAAATTAGGTGGTTATCTGTCATCAGACTAGTCCTGCATGTTTTTTAGAACCAGATATAGTACTAGAGCTACCATTAAGTTAGAACCATAGGCCAAAGACCATATCGAGCCCTATGTGCCAAATCCTATAAACGCAAACTTGGATTTCCATGATCAGGAGGATCAATCCATGACCCTCAACCCCATTGTACCTATAGAAGGCATACCTGATATTAATTTAGACAAGTGGGAAACCAAGAATCATGAGATTGACCCGTTTAGTCTCATGGACGAAGTAGGTTTGGGCATTTATATGATTCAGTAGCCCGATATCATTATTCCAAATTTGGTCAAGGAGGAAAAAGGGGAAGAACAACAAACTGATCAACTTTGGAAGCTTTATTTTGATGGATCAAGAAGTAAAATTGGTGCTGGGGGAGGAGCAGTGCTCATATCACCTAAACAAGACAGGTATTATTCAACTTTTAGATTTGCTTTCAGTTGTTCTAATAATGTTGTTGAATTCGAAGCATTGATACACGGTTTAGAGTGGGCCAGAAAAAGGAAAATTAAGTGTTTACCGGTGTTTGGCGATTCTGAATTAATAGAAAATCAGGTTAGAAATCTGAATCTAATAAAAAATGATTTGTTGAAACTGTATAAGCATCATGTTTGGGACTTAATTGAAGAGTTTGATGCGTTTAATCTGCAATCAATACCCAGAAACCAGAATAAGCACGTTGATAAACTTCTTGCCATGGGATCACAATTTGACATCCCAGCTAAAGTTCATAACGTGCAAGTGCAGCAATATGTGAAGGTAGTTGTTAGACCTTCAGTACCTGATAATAATGTAAGCTGGAAGCTTTTTGACAGTGATGAACAGATACGCCATTTTCTGATGGAGGAGGCAGAGTTTTCTGCTGGAAACTAGCACGAGTTTGATCAGCAATATGGTGATCAGATAATGCAATTGAAGTCTAATAAGTTGCCAAAAGGTTTAGTGACTCTTGAATCCATCTTCAACACTGATAATCAGGTTAGAAGAGATAAATCGGGCATCACAGTGAAGCAGGAACATTATGAACCAATAGAAATATTCAAAGACAAGCTTCTCAAGCTCAACAAAGTCTATAAAAAGGAGGAACAACAAGATTTTATCTCACTTTGTCAAGAATTTAGTGACATCTTCACTTGGGAATATAGAGATCGAAAGGGTTTTAACCCTGAGTTAGCTCAACACATAATTGAGCTGGAACCCAATGCGAAACCAGTCAGACAAAAGCAAAGGCCCCTGAATCTGAAACTAGAACACTTGATGAAAACAAAATTGAACAAGTTGATTGAAGGGAGTATCATATTTCCAATCAAGCACACTTCTTGGGTATCAAATCTGGTTCCCATCAGAAAGAAGAATGGAGAGATAAGATTGTGCGTTTATTTTCGTGATCTAAATAGAGCTTCACTTAAAGATCACTACCTGTTGCCTTCAATGGAGTAGATACTGCAAGTTGTTTCAGGATCATAAAGGTTCTCATTGTTGGATGGATATTCAGGTTATAACCAGATATTGGTTAAGGGGGAAGACCAGTACAAGATAGCCTTTACAACCAAGTGGGGTACTATGGCTTACAGAAAGATGCCATTTGGATTGTCAAACACAGGAGCAACCTTTCAGAGAGCAATGGATATGGCTCTCCAAGGTTTGATAAACAAATTTTTTCTTGTTTACTTAGATGATATCACTGTTTTCTCACAAAATGCAAATGAAAATTTTGGTCATCTTAGATAGATATTCAAGAGATGCAGAGAATATGGAATTTCTTTCAATCCAAAGAAGAGCATTTTTTCTGTTCACGAAGGTAAGCTTTTGGGTTACATTGTTTCAAAAGACGGTATTTCTATTGACCTAAAATGTATTGCAGCCATTTTGGCTTTACCACTTCCTGCTCACAAAAAAGGTTTGCAGAGCTTTTTAGGAAGAATAAACTTTGTTAGGAGATTTATTCCTAAGATTGCAGCGTTGCTGCAACCTCTCACAACTATGTTGAAGAAGAACAAGTAGTTCAACTGGACGAAGGAGGGTAAGAACAGTTTTGAGCAGATTAAGGAGGCACTTGTAGCAGCCCTGACACTAATAAATCCAAACTTTGATAAAGATTTCATATTATATGCGTTTGGTAGTGTTGATACAATTTCTGCCATGCTTTGTCAACAAAATGATCAAGGACTTGAACAACCCATTGCATTTTTTAGTCAAATTTTGCATGATTATGAAATGAGATATTCTTTTGTTGAAAAACACGTGCTTGCTGTAGTAAGGAGTCTCAAAAAGTTTAGACATATGTTGTCTAACAATAAAATACATTTGTTGGCAGCTTATCCAACAGTCAAGGAATTTTTGTTGAATAAAGACATTAATGACAAGCGAGTAGGCTAGATAACCAAGGTCATGGAATACGACATCAGTATAAAGGTTACCAAGCTTGTCTGAGGTAAAGGACTGTGCGAACAACTTGCAGAAAATGAGCAAAACACCAATGAAGAAGTCATAACAGTTCTAAACAATGAGGAAGAACCTGTTGTTTTAGTTGTTCCAGCTGATTGGATCCATCAAATGATCCATTACTTGCATACTAGAGATTTCCCAGAAGGTATGAACAAATCTAAACGAAGGTATTACAGATTACAAGCAATTCCTTATGCAGTAATAGATGATGTTTTATATAAAAAGGACTTCAATGGAGTATTCCTCAGATGTATTAGCCCAGATCAGATTGAAAGAATTTTGGAGGAATTCCATGATGGACCTGCTGGAGGTCACTTTGCACCGCGTACTACAACCCTAAAACTTATGAAAGCAGGGTACTATTGGCCAAACCTTTTCAAGGATGCTTATGCTTATGTTAGAAAATATGCTAAATGTTCACTGTTTGCACGAAAACAAAAGTTAGCAGCCTTGCCCCTAAACCCAATTCAGGTTGAGCAGCCATTTGAAAAGTGGGGACTTGATTTCATCGGTCCTATTAACCCACCGTCAAGTGCAAGGCACAAGTGGATCTTGACAGCAACAAATTACTTCATGAAATGGACAAAAGCAGTTGCTCTAAGAGATTCAAATGAAACATCGGTCCTAAATTTTTATCAAGACATAGTTTCCAGGTTTGGTACACCTGATTCTATCATTTTAGATAATGCTTTAGCCTTTGTTGGCTTAAAAGTTTCAAATTGGTCAATAAAGAATAACATTTATTTGAACACTTAGTCCAATTATTACCCCCAGGGTAATGGACAGGCAGAATCAACAAACAAGAATTTGATTAAGATCATTAAAAATACAATTGAAGATAATCAGAGGTCATGGAATGACAAGCTTAAATTAGCCCTTTGGACTGATATAGTTACACCAAAATGGTCAACAATTTTTTCACTGTATATTTTGGTTTATGGTAAGGAGGTGAAGCTACCCATTTCAATAGAGTTCCCAACTCTGAGCTACATAAAGGAACTGGAGTTACTTGAGGAGAAACCAATGCAAGTTAGGCTTGCTGAGTTAATAGAGTTGGATGAAACCAGGAAAGAAGCTTTCAAAAAGCTTCAGATTCATCATGCTCAGATGAAGAAGACATTTGACAGGAAAGCAGTAGCAAGAGTCTTCAATGAAGGTGATTTAGTTTTCAAATGGGATGATTTGAAGAGTAAGCCTGGCAAATATTCTAAGTTTGATGCCATGTGGGATGGCCCATACATTATAACAGCAAAGAAAGAACATGACGCTTTCTAGCTCTCAAGGTTGGATGGAGAAGTGTTGCCAATCCCCGTTAACGAGATCCATCTCAAGCAGTGCTATTAAGCAGTTTAGTTGTTGTTGTACATAATATTATAGTTTCAGTTTCAGTATGTTTTCAATGAGTGCTCATCACACATTAGTTTTCATTCAATATTGTTTTGCTTTCAATAAAGTGCAGTCACTGCACTGGGGTTTCAGATTCTTGTCATAAATAGAATTGCAGTAGTTTCTTTCAGTTTGTTTGTGTGAATCTGAGTTATAGAGATTTTCAGAAGAGGTTAAGAGCAGGAAAAGACTCCATGCCCAATGGATAAGCTACATAATTGGTCTATGGTGTTTAGCAGGCAAACACTCCGCAAAGGTCGCCAATTTGTTACCTATTTTTTACTACCAGCTCAAACAGGTAGAGTTGAATTGTAAATTCAAGCCAAAAGGTGAACAAGTTGTTCAAAATTTTTTGCTAAGTACTCATTATTGTGCAATGTTTCATTACATAGTAAATTTTAGTAATATTATGCAAAAACATCTCAAAATGATATCATAAGTTTGCATAATGTTTGTTGTTTTTATTCATAATGTACAAACCAAAATCCCACACAAGCCATGGGAGTAACTCAATTTGATTTTCATAATCAAATAAGGGATGCATGAAGAAAGGTAAGCTATACAACTGAAAATAAAGAAAGCATAGGGTAGAAAGTGATTCATCATTGCCTGGAATGATGAATCGTTGACAAGTTGAGGTCTTCAGTTGTGATGATAGCTCCAACTCCAGTGTACCTACAAGTTTATGGAAGTGTTAATAGAGAAATGTGAATCAAATCCTATCATATGCCTATGCTACCAACAAAAATATATAATACGATCGATCAGGCATCCACCAAATGATTACAAAAAATTCAAATAGCATAAGGAAAGGAGGAAGCTTTCAGGTCTTTTATTTTGCTAACATTTTTTTTCATTGTGTAGGAATAGGTTCATTATATTCGTGATCATTTTATCAAATATGTGGAGTGAAACGGGCTCTCACAAGGGTTGAACCCGACATATCAAGGAGGAAACACTCTCAAGTTACATACGATAGTTCATTAATGTTGATAACAGTCGTTAAGAGAGCTGCTCAAACTAAAGGATATAATCATACAAGCAGCCTTGTTTCAAAGAGATTCATAAAAACAGTATGAAGAACTCATCATTTTCATTGGTTTTTTTTTCAACTCTACTTTGCATTTTCACATTACATCTAAATGAAGTATCGAGCCTCTTTACACTGAAGAGAAGCAAAAACAAAATATCAAGCACCAAGCTATTTCATGGAGTTTTAGAATTGATTTAACAAGAGATCCCAAGAAGTATGAATACCAATCAAAAGACACTTACAGGTTCTTTGTTGATAGTCATTATCTAAGTAGTGTTGATTTAATCATTCCTTAATTTTAGGTCAGCATAATAAGAACAATCTTGACTATCAGTAATATTCTTGTATTTATAGGTTTATTCACAATAGGACATTGCTTATGCATTAGAGAGTGAGAGTTGGACTCTAACATACATTGGAAAGTTACTATGATAAGAGGGTCAACAGTCCTTCAGTCATCAAATCCATACACAGGACAGTATTTTCAACAGGATGATCATGCCATGAATGAGATCAATGAGTATATTAATGGGCAGTTTAATGGGCAGAAACAAAGTATCAAGCAACAACCTACTCATGAATAATTTATGTTATGTATTGAGGCTGTTGTATACTGGTATGTCTCTCTTTTGCTATTGTTGGAATTCATTCACAACAAATAGTGTTATGCATCTACATTACAAAAGTTTGAGCAAGATATGGAGTGCAAAAAGGGATGACAACAAAAATAATGAAGTATTTTCAAATATTTACATTACAGCCATAAAGTGAATAATATTTCCTTTTAACATAGCAATTGGTGCATCATAACAAGATCTCACTTTCAGTCACAAAAGGACAATTACATGCAAATCTTAGATAATTCAATTGAAGACAATACATTTGTGGTTAAGGTTTGTTAGTGGAGAATGTCGCTTGCTTGAAGTGTAATTAAATGAACATTGATTTAAAGGTAGTATTTATGCCGACAGAATGCTGAATTTTTTTTGCAAACATACCAATCTGCCCATGGGTTTTCACTTTCAATTATTGTTCAAGTCAAAGATAAATGGCCAAACAGCTCTTCATATTGCTGCTAGGAGGGAATCTATTCCAAGGAAATGGTGTGTGATCTAGAGGAACCATGATATATTCAAACTCAACAATGGTCTCATAAGGTTTTTAAAAGGTGCAGGTAACAAATATTATTTTCAGTTAAGAATGAAAGACCCACGTGGGGGTTTGCATAATAAGCTCAAGCTCAAATGCACCAGGGAGAAAAGACAGTCGCAGCCAAGTGAAGAAAACACAACCAAATGAAGATTTATACAAATATTTATGCTTGGCGCAGAGAAAATAATGATACCCAAATGAATATAAATAGCAGGCCATGGTTGTAGAAGCTGGAGAATGCTTCAGAAAGTTTCAGGAATAAAGTACAGGAAAATAAAAGCATATAAAAACAGTTGGAGTTATACACATGGAAATGAACCCATTTCATGGCGGCTTGCATAAAGGAGCTTTGTTTAGAAATGTGACACGATTTTGCTACAGAATCTTACTCAAATATGGAGAAAAATTGAACCTATAGAACCCTTAATGTTTGAAAGAGATTCTTCATTCTTTTTCAGAAATACAGAGAAATACAATGGATTTGGAAAGCTTACCATTTATTTTTTAGTTAATGAGATCATTTTCCCATTTCTTAAAATATTTGTTCTATGCGTTTGTCTTGCTTCAGTATATTCTAAGTTGGTATCAGAGCATTAGCACTTTCTATGCTATTGTTGTGGTATTGTTGTTGTTTTGATTCTGCCTTTGAATGGTGTCAAATTTGTATCATTTATGATTGGTATCAAAGCCTAAGTTGGAAAGATAGGTCTATGTCATTTATGATTGATATCAAATCCTTTGTTGTTTTGATACCAATCACAAATGATT
>CM021105.1:346541367-346594842 GCA_007115665.2 Sequoiadendron giganteum | reverse complement strand
ACTACAACAATCTTTTTCAAATCTTTGTCTAATTTCATCAAATAATTTTGCTTGGGATTCTGTTAGTTCTTTTACAAAATTCTTTCCTTTTATCCTTACCACTATTTTCAAATTTATGATTGACAATCTTCAATGCAGGAATATGAATTTGACCATCTTCATGTCTCAAAGAAATCTTATGTTTCCAAAAATTAAGAGGTTCATACTTTGTAAGGAATAAATAACCCAACAACACATCATCTTCTAAGTCATTGTATTCAATGAAATCTATAACAAATATTTTATCCATCATTTTAATATATACATCCTGAGCATACCTTCCCATTTGAATTTTTTCTCCATTAATGGCATAACTTTGAGGTAAGTCAGGCCTTGGCTTCTAGAATTCTAGAGGAATTGCATTTGTTTTTGTAAGAGATCTTGAGGAACCAATATCCATAAATGCATCCATAGGAATTTTCTTAAATCCCGGGAAACAAGAAATAATCCTAATATAATTGCCATTATTAGCCAACAACAAAGAACATGCCTTGTCTTTAATTTTATGTGTGCTTCTACTACTACTGTTGTTGTTATTATCTTCACTTTCCTCTTTTGCAGATTTCTCTTCTTGGGAGCTCAATTGCTTGATTGCAAACTGCTCAACTGTAAAAACAATATCCTTAATTTCTCCCACTGTAGAAGAAATATTTCTCATTTATTTGGTTTGGGTTTTAACAAGTCTTGTTAAATCTACGTTATTTTCTAATAGATCCAATTTCTTGAATATAGTAATTAAATCAACTTTTTTTGGATCAGACTTTTTTTTAGAAGAAGAATGCTTAGAAGAACTTTCTTTATTCTTCTGCCATGGTGGGATACTATAACTATGATCAAGGTTTTTTGAAGATCTTATGGTGCTATTGTTGCCTATCTTTTGGCTTCAACATGGGATTTACGGCCTTATTGCAGCTCCATAGCTACTTTTCATCTCTACCTTCGATCTTTTAGTCTTCGCACTCTTATTCCAGCTACCAACATATGACTCTTAAGATAAACATTCACTATGACTAGATCTTAATAGAACATGGGTATGTTATTACACATGAATTAGAATAAAAATGACTCTCTATATTGAACATGGATTTGCTATGAACCTAGGCTCTGTTACCAATAATAAATTATACAACTCTGATACCAATCATAAATGATACATCTCTGATACCATTCAAAGGTTGAATCACATTAACAACAACACCATAAGTGCTAATTCTCTGATATCAACATCAGACGAACATATAACTAATATGAATACACTAAAGCAATTCAATCTATAAAACAAATATTTCCATAAATGGAAAAATGATTTCACTAACTCAACAGATATTACATATATACATTGGCATTACTAGATTTTTGATTACCCAAATTGATCGAAGCACAAGGTAAGTGGATACATTTGATATGATGACCACAATACTTCTAGACTTATGGACTCTAGAAAATATATGACTCTACCTCTAAGACTCTATGCCCAAGCTCCAACACTTAACTCTTACTCTGAAGACTCAATTCCTCGATTCTGAATCAGAATCCTCACTCCAAATCTAAACTTTGAATGCCTCAAATGAGCTCTTGGGGTCTTATTTATAGGCTTCAAATGACCTTGAAATCCGATCACCTTTACCTTTTACCTATTCTACTAGCTTAATTTTCTAGAAAATGCAAGGAGGATTGTCTTTCCACATGGTAGACATTCTCAATCCTTGATTTTCTCAACAACCTTTATTTATTTGTCCATATTATGGAGTGAGTAGAAATATCTACTAGAATATTTTTTGTAGATATTTTTAATCTTTACTTTTGGATAGAGGACAAAATAATTTTTACATGTGGGTATATTTTGTGCAAGATAACCTTTTTGGTACAAGATTCCACCATGTGAATAGGTTTTTAAGTACTAGCTTCACATGGGATTTGCTTAGAAATATCCCCACCTTTTTGAATTTTGTCCATATTTTACTCTTACTTTCTCCATTATATTTTATTCTAGAATCTACTACTACTACTTTATCCTAGACATATTATTTACAATATTTATTTTCACTTTTATGATACCGTAAAGTGAGAACGACCCACTTAAAACCCGTAAGTGGGTACATGGATTTTTATTTTTAAAATAGGGTTGCATCCTATTGTCAGGTCTTAATGTGGTTGACATCATGACACAGACAAGCCCTTGTGCTAGCTAAATTATGCCACCCATTCTTTATTTTATTTATTTACATGATTATTTACAAGATTATACTCTTCATGCTAAATCATCATCCATTTTCCCATCCAAAAATAATATGCCATCTTGCAAGGTTTGGTAGAAGATGAATGCCAGGTTGTCGATATACATTCTTGAAATCAAATAGGTAGTGATATGAATAATAATGATTTATCTTTTTTGTATCAAAACTGGCATGTGATTGGATCATACCATTCTCCAATAATCTTTGTACCATCATGTCTCACTATCCATTCAAGTTGGCTATATGGGAAATGGACTACTAAGTTTAATATAAACAAAAGAGTATTTTCCTCAGTACTAGCTTTGAAGGGAGTTAATTGGCATAATATTACTTTACATGATGGACTAAATATTGTAGTTAGATCCTACAACTGGTGGGATCCATGTGGAAAATGCCTCATAATGTCACTGCAATTGAAAATAATATGGACCTCCTTATATTGTCTAACCAAGTGCTTTAAGACAATTAATTGTCCTTTTGTAATTACTAGAGATAAGATACGAATCTACTTTTTTCTTGGAACAACTTGAATATCTCCCCATCCTTGATACTAAAATATAGATGTTCGATTGTAGAAGAAATAATCTTCTAAAATATTTCTTTGGCATCCTTTAGGAAGATATTTAATTTTCTAAATAGAAAAATCCTGAGGATCTTCAGGAAGAAGATTCCCATTCATATCAAACCTAGCGATGACTTGGATAGACTCTACTTTATCTGGAGGAATAAAATATTTAATTTCTTTGTGTTTTCCCAAAATTACCCCTGTCTGATGAAATGAAAATAGTTCAAATTGACTCAAAAAATCCCAACCTAAGAGGACATCAGTGTTTATGCAATCATCTTGCTAGATATTAGAGAGAACTAAAATCATCTATATGTACAAGGACATTAGTGGCTCTATTTTGCACAATTCTAATATTGCCAAATCCTCTTACTATGATTTGCTGACTATCCCAATATATAGATGGAAAAGCATGACTTTGAGCAATACTAATTGTGGATCCAATATCCCAAAGTGCATAAAGACTATGGCTAAATCCTTCTAATTTAACACTATTATTGGCTTACAAAGGACTTTTGGACACCAACTGAATTGATCTAAAGATTGATTAGAAATTAAACTATCTACACGATTGAGATCTTTAGTATGCTTTTGGAATGAATATTTTTCTTCAATCAAATAATCTTCTTCTTATTTATCAAGATATGTATCATACCTTGGCTCTAATCTTGTATTCAATTCTAGTGTTATTTCTGGTTGCATCTTTTGTTTTGACTCAAATTCCTATTCTAGCTTTGTCCTTGGTTCTGGCTCCCATTGTTGCTCCCATTCTGGAGTATGAACATTCCATTTCGATTGATCTGTTGACCAGAACATTGATTCATCTACAAAATTTGGTTCTTCATTTTCAATAGGAATGTTAAGTTCTTGAAGACAATCTCTTTCATGCCCTTGAATAATTAAACTATGCTCTTTTACTTTTGGCATTGAAATAGGAGTCTTTATAGAAGAAGATACTTCAACAAATCTTAGTGAAGAAGTAGTAATTTCTTCTTTCTCATCAAAGAATGAAATATTTCTTCTCTGCACTATTAGTTTTTTGGGTTTGATTGCTGCAACTGGTGCTTTTCCTTTCTACCTCTTTTGACTATCTTCTTCTGAAGAGTTGTCTCTGCCATTTTGAGTCTTTCTAATCTTTTTGGCTACTTGCCTTATCTTTACCATTTTTCTAGCCACAAGCTCAATTAAGGTTTTACTATAATCAACATCTCTTCTTATATTTTCTTCATGATTATGTTGAGCTAAAGCCATTGGTTGTGATGATTATTATGCATTCCTTAATTGATAACTTAGAGCAGAAGTTTCATTCAACAAAGAAGAATTTTACTTTTTCTATTTTTGAAACTGAAGAATCGATCTTATGTTGCATCTGAGTGATGTATGCTATTTTTTTCTTGATTAATAATTGCAGTACTTGAAAAAACTCTAATATCTATTGTCATATCATCCAGATTATCTTGAGAAGAGATTATCCACTGGGCCATCCAGTTTATTTGGGCCTCAGAATTTAATTTTTTTCTCCAAGTTCTGCATGAAGTCTAGCTTCATATCTTCCCCATAACTTATTATTAGAATTTATCACAGTAAAAGTTTCTAGGGTCGGCCATCTTCCTGGCTCATAGCCAACAACTTCTTTTTTAACCCCTCTAGCCTCTATTCTATAATTATTACTTTTCTTAGTGCCTGCTCTTGGAAGGAACTCTTTGGGAAGATGCTCTCTCAACATACAAACTTTTTCTCCCATTTTAGTCATCTTTACCCCTTTTCCCCTTATCACCTTGTTCATCTTCTTTAGGTGTTAATGCTATTTTTTGATTGACCTGTCTTTCCAACTTGTCCATCAACTCAAGGTTACTATTGAGGTTAGATAATGTACCTAAAGAAGATCTGGAGGGATACAAATTTATGGATGTTTGGCATCTAAATGAGAGATGGTGAGAAGATCCTATAGCTTCTTCAAGGTTGTAATCAATATATGGTTTATGGTTAGAACCTGGAAAATGTCTTGGTAAAGAATAAGACTTGGATATATGGGATGAACTAGTTGATGCTACAAGTTTCTCAAGGAGTGTTTCTTTTGGTAAAGATCTCAATTCTATACTTGACACTCTTCTGGACTGTATTTTGGGTTTGTCAGAGAATAGATCTTTGGAGGGTACTAGTAGATTTTGAAATCTGGGTGCAGATGTTTGGTTAATAAGTCTTTCTATGATAGGAAATCCTATATCAAAACTAGTATGATCAGTATTTCTCCCAAAATCTAAAATATTATAGTTTCCTTCTGGAAAGGATACCTTGCTAGAAAATTTGAAGGAGGAAACACATTATTCAATAACTTATATATGCATCTACCACCTATAGTGGCATAGATAAATTCTGGCTAAAGAATCACACCCTTAACTTGAAGTAACAAACAAAATGCATACTTTACATACTTATCATCTAAACTAATTGTGAAGTTTGGTCGCATAGAGATTCATCCATCACCACCCTTAGTTTCATCATTTTCTTGGGCTCTAGTCAACCTACCCCTAAATTTAGCAATTACAGCTTGATCCCATAGTTTACAATGGGTATCTATCAGGGTAGCAAAATACTCAGCTCCTATATCATAATTTAAATCTGGGTGGATAATGATATCAACATATGAAAAATGAACATTAAAAAATACTTTATCTTTCCATCTCTTGATATCTTTAGGCAATAGGAAAGGTAGGTATGTTGGGAAAATCCCTTCTCTTGAAACTCAAAGATTAAGCTCAGATTGCCTAATTGAATCCATAGTCCTAGCTTTTATGCCTTTCTCAAGATACAAATATGAAATATTAATATTTGGAAACTTAAAACTGCCTTTGATATCAACATATTCTTCTTTATCCTCAAACACATTATGAATAAAAAATGAAAGTCAAGAACTTGCATTAAGAGATCTTTGGCTTTCCATTGAAGATTTTTAGGACTTACTAAAAAATTTTGCAAACCATTTCATTGCTACTTTTACTGTCTTACTGCTCACCCTTTCATTCCTATCCTTTGGCTTACTTCAGTATATATATATATATATATATATATATGCATACACACACATAAGGTAAGTATTACCAAAAAAGGGGTAACTCCCATAAATTTTTTGTATTTCTTGCATAATGGAAGATGCTTCATTCATCCATTTTTTCTTTGTGTTCTTGTGGGGGACCTTTATCATTTTGCTTGATAATTTTTGAGACCGTAGTATAAGAGCCCTTGATTGAATGTTGGCTTGTTTAACTAAGCCATGTTTTGCATCTTGTTAGGGTCTTTTGTTTTGAGTGGGCCATGCATACTGTAATTATTTTTGGATATTGGACTCCATCCTTTGCTCATTTTTGTTTGCCTGTATGTGCCACTCGATCATGAATTTTGACTTTGTTTAACGTGCCCTAGGGAGGGAAATCTTTGTTTTACGTGTACCTATATATTCTTTCATTTTTGCCAAACGTGCGAAGTTATTATTGTTGCATCATTATAATAAATTATATTATTATATTATTATTATAATGGTTATAATAATTATATTTGTATAGGATTATTATAATCGTTATAGTAATTGTATATCATTATGTAAGAGAGGGGGACCAACCATTCCAAGGCCCCAAGTCATGAAAGGCCAAGAGTAGTATGATTGCCCTAACTTACCTTAGTTTAATGGAGTGTTAGGATAGATGGGATGAGAATGATGAGGACTACGGTATCCTTTGATCACTCTACAAACTCGAGAGTTGAAAGGAGACTAGGTGAGTCAATTTTTAGGGTCAACTTTGTGTCTCGGATAGCTCTCTATCAGAGGACAAAAGCGTGGTTCTGGGATGACAGCGTGACACACTAGTGTCTCTCAGGTGCATTGGTGTCCGTACGACCGAAATACCAAAGAGATAAGGTTTGACCTCTAAGAAACAAACTTGACAACCTAGTTAAGAGTTCCTAAAGGTGCAAAGTAACACTATGAAATGTGAAACATAAAGAGGAAGCTGATAAAGGAAATAAATTACCGCAAGGGTGACAAAGACAATCTCACACAATAATCTTTTCGCTAGCTTGCTCCAAGATCTCTCCACTTACACACAAAAAAGAGGGAAAATGTTGGAGGGTTGTTTAGGGGTCTGTCTTAGTCAGACCCCATTTTGGTGTTTCCACCTCCACAGACCGCCAAGTTTGCAACAATGTAGAAATGATGCAATAAAGAAGGAAATACAAGCAAAGTACACAAAACACTACAAAATAGTAACGTGCCAACTCAACCAAGTAATAGAGAAGATGAGGGAGGATCTTACCACCTTCGTCCAAAGCGCTCAAGGATAATGGAGGAGAAAGATGAGAGGAACTCAAGCCTCTGTTGCAATGGAGTCATCCTACACTTGCTCTATTGAGGTGATGGAGTGATAGATTGTTGCTATGAAGTGTAAAATGTTGTTGCAATGCTTGGAGTGAGTGAATTAATGGTCAAGAGATTGTGTATGCTTCAACCAGAGATGAAAATGGATGAATGAGAGATGAATATGAAGAAAGGAGGTCAAGAAACAACCATATTCGGGTCGCCTTGTCGAAGGGAGGTGTTACACTTCAACTTCCAATAGGAAGTGTAACGACTCTGTAGACTCTAGTTGTGGGAATCTGCTAGGGATGTAAGCGTGTCATGTGGGTATCCTTGACAGAAACACCTCCACTAACATGCAAAATAGGCACTAAGTGTAATGGGAACAACGAGTTTATGTGGAATTAAGCCTTCACCTTTGGTTTTCTAAAGTGGAGAGGGGTAAAAGAGGAATTTACATTAGGGGTGCAAATTCGGTCCTATAAATTTTTCCCCCACTTTAGCTAGCACAAATACTAATGATTGCTTTGGTAAAGTAGATTGAAGGAGTAGTAAGGCTAGAGATGTATACCTGTACCGACGAGGAAGCAGATCACGGTCTGGCAAACCTGAAAGTGTAGGATAGGAAAGGACATCATAGCTTCGCAAAACTATGAAGCTGAAGAATGAAAGTGCCTTATAGGCTCATGGACCCATAAGGGAGGTATCCCTCAAGAAATCTCACATGAGGGAGACCAAGAAAAGGGGACTCTGTAGAGTCAGAAATGGCGACATGTTTAGCGCAGATATAACACGTCAGGAAGCAGTTGCACAGGCCAGTGAACGGACAGTCACGCAGACCATCACCAAGCTGGAAGACTTTCAAAGGGGTCCCTCAAGAACCCTTCAAAAGGAAGAGGGGTCCACTCAAGGGACCGTTTTTTTGAAAAGTGAAGTTTAGTCAGGCTGCCCCCAAGCTAGATGCAAGGATGTTAAGTAGGTCTAGTCAGGTTGCCCCCAAGCTAGATGTGAAGATTCAAAACTGGTCTAGTCGAGTTGCCCCCAAGCTAGATGCCATAGAACTTATTATATATAGGCTTTTGAAGGGGTCTCTGGGGAACCCAATGTGAAAAGAAAGGTTCCACTCAAGGGATACACTGTTCAAAAGCTAATGTCTTCTTTCTCGAATTGATTCATCATCAAGGAATCCTTTTGAAAGATGTTCATTTTATCAAGGAGTTTGAAAGGAAGGATATGCCCCCATGTAAGGGGAAGATTAAAGTTGTTCCCACTTCGAAGTAAGGTTTCCAAGTCCTTTCTTTATGAACCCATGATGAAGGAAACATGTTTTGTTAGGGTTTCAAGTCAAGAATGTAATTCTAACAAACAAGTGTGTGAGGGGGTCTTGAGAAAAGATTTGTTTGGAAACAAATGCATTTTATAAAGACCAATAAATGTAGAAGTGGTGTTGTCACACATGAAAGGGACAACTCAAGCAAAGAAAATAGAAAGATAAAGAGTAAGCAAAAGAGAAGAGAACACACACAAAGGGCACAGGGGTAGCCTAATATTTCGAGGTCAGAACTGCTCATAAACATATATAAGTATAATAATAGTATATAAATGAACTATCATCAACCCCCTACTATATCAGGCCATGTGAGGAATGCACAAGAAGACAAAGTAAAAATTAAAAAATTGGGTCAAAATGGAAGGAAGCCTAAATTTCCTTGATGCTTTGCATCATCACCAATTTGTTGAAAGTCAATAACAAACATGGAATAATGATGATATGAATAGAAGAAGGTTTACAACACAAACGCCATGCCTGTATCCAAGTACCAACAGGGGTTTCGAGGTTCATCTAGCCATACATAACACGATCATGGGGGAACACATGTCACAACACACACACACATCTAACCTAAAGATCAAGAAGAGGGTCTCCCCCTAACACTGATCAACCAAGAGGTTGTCAACTTCCCACTCTAGATCATCATAGGGGGAAGGATGATGAGCCTGTAATAGTGTAATGTTAAGGGGAGGAGCTTTCGATCCTCCCGCAACAAGGGCTAATGTAGAGGGACCTGTGAGGTCTTCATCACTCAACTCTTGTGGGTCTAATGTCAATGACCTTGCAAAGATCACTGACAAGGTTGAAACTTCATCCACCAAGTTAAAATTATACACTTAATGAGAGTGCCATATTTTGCCTCAACGGATGGAGGAGTTTGCACTTGAGGTTCACCGCTAAGCTCACCAAGCAATTCAGGAACGGTGACAAACTCAGGGGAGGCTGGGACCAGTTTCATCACTAGGACAAAAAAAGTCAGCGCAGGACCACCTTTTGGAGAAGATGGGCTCCTCTTACATCCTTTGTTGTTGGAGGGACCACTCTCTACCTTTTTCTTCATCGGAGGAGGAAAAATCCCCATAGACAAAGCAAGAAGGGTAAGAGAGGAGGATAGAAATGCAGTACATACCACTGAAGTGTTAATCATATCCACGGGCCTTGAGAAAGGTGAGACATCTAGAATGGATGTCAACAAAGGTGGCTCCATGAAAGGAATGATGAACACCTGCACCTTTCCAAGCGCATGTGCGCTCGCAGCGGAAGCCATAAGCGATACAGAGCTATTTTGGACAGAAACAGAAGGGAGGAGAGAGGAGGACACAGTAGGAGCGGTTGTCTCCTCTTCTTTCTTCTGTAAGGTGGCTTGTTCAGCTAGAAGAGCCTTTCGCCAATGCTTGCACTCACACACAAGGAAATTTTTGGAACTCTTCATATCAGAAGTCAGAGTTTGCAAAGGAATGGAGGGCTCCTACTCATCCATGGGAGTCTCATCCATAGTTATTTCCAATTGAGGGATAGGATCCTAGATGGGAGCAGGAGGAGAAGGTTCAAAAATGGTAGGAGGAATCGACTCCAATGCCTCGGTGGTAGACCTCTTCCCATTCATGGGAATGGTAAGAGGTCATGGGGAAAATTCTCTTCATGAGCCTTTCTTTCTACCTAATAAATAGTACCAAGGTCTAGGATACCTGTTAGGGAGATCTGATATCCTAATCTTGGGTCTACGCCAATCAGGCATCATCAAACTCAATGGGTAAAGACCAAGCTTACTCATCCAATACTCTTCCCAAGAAAGGGGAGTAGATGAGATAGACTGAGAAGGAGGAAGCTTCTCCTTTCCCTTTCAGGAGGAGGATGCAATTGGATGCTCTCCTATAGGAAGATTCAACTTTGGATGTCCCTTTCCTCCAGTTTTATACTCCACATAGTTCTTGTAAAGTAGGTCCATTCTTTGAGGGAGTAGACTGATTGGACTGGGTCAAAAGTGATCCAATGAATATCCCCCATGAGATACCATAGGCTGGTATCCACTATCATGCACCACGTGCACAACACCTTCATGGGAAAACTTAAGACACTTATGAATTACAGAAGCGATCCCATTCATGGAGGCTAGCCAAGGTATACCTAGCCTCACTCTGAATTACAGAGGTGGTCCCATTCATGGAGGCTATACCTAGTTTTGACTTGAGAATGACATCGAAAGTTGTGTCTACATTCCTAGGTCCAACCAGGACGGACAGTGTTATCGATCCATAGGGTTTAAGAGAAAGACCATCATGCATACAGATGATGGATTTTATTTTTTCATATTCCTCCCTTTGCGGGGAGTTCAAGAATAGAGTCTCCTCTATGATTACATTCACTCTACTCATGGGGTTGAATAAGAAACCTGTCATAATGTTTCCATTGAGGTGAGTGGGAATGTAAAACGGAGAAGGTTTGTCATTTGTTGGTACATCTTTCGAGGTGAATGTTATATCCGATGAACCAACCACAAGATGAGGAGGAGGGGTAACAATAACGATGTCAATGTACGCTTCAGGGTAATAAACATAATCAGAGGGATCAATAATCATGTTAGTAGAGTGCAACATAAATGGGTTTGTGTATATCTACAATTCAGTATTAGCTTTTTCCACTGATTTTTTTGTATTTCTTTTACTTCCATCAAGACGGATAGTACCATCCTTGATGCAATCATGTATCTCATGATGCAGGTGCATGCAGTGTTTGGTATCATGTTCGTTAACTCGATGGTATTGACAATAAGTGTTTGCTTCATACCAGTTAGGATATGGATCCCTAACTAGTTTTGGATTTGGCAAGCTAATGATCTTATCCTTCAACAACTTCTATAAGACAGAAGAATAATATTCTGATAACTTTGTGAACTTTCGGTCACATCTGAGGCCATGATTATCCACAACAACTACTACATTCACAACAACTTTTCCTTTTCCAGAGATTGATATAATGGACTTCCCTTCATGACAAGAGCATGAGGAAGATCCCCTGAACTGAACTACTATCTATTGATACTCCCGTAAAGCTGTACACAAATGTGTGAAGAAAGGGTATTTCATAAGGGAAAAATTTTCTTGTCAAGGCCTTTGTAAGTTCCCTATGAACACCTTTTGCACATCAGAGTCAAGTAATGGGTATGAGATTTGTGAAAAGAGCGCTTGGTATCGTCTATAAAGTCAGTAATCTTCTCATTATCTCCTTGTTTACATCGAACAAGGTCAGAGAAGGTCATCTTAGGTCCGATGTTGGCTTGGAACTGTCGTAGGAACCGGTTCAGAATCTGATCGAATGTGAAGATGGAATTGTTAGGCAAGGAATAGTACCACTCGAGCGTTGTATCCTTGAGGGATCGAGGGAATAATTTTTCCATCAATGCATCATGATGGAAGAAGTTTGTACATAAGGTTTTAAAGGCAGATACATGTGTTTGTGGGTCCCCTTTGCCATCGTATTTATTGAATTTAGGAATCTCCATCCCTTGCAGGAAAGGAGTGTTTAGAATTGATACCAACAACAGGCTATGTCGGAAGAAGGCTGGAATATAGGTTGGGCAAAAGCCTGGGAAAGGTTCACCAGTTGGTTCTGCATCTTCCCCATATTTTGAAGAAGGGTGTTCAGAATAGGGTCGTTAGAAGGCATAGGACTAATGGAACAACCACCAGATCCACCGTCGTGACTACCTCTGAAGTAACCACTGATGCCACCACCACCAGTGTGACTTTCGTCGGAGCCACCACCACTTCCAAAGCCATTACCATGACCTTCACCAAAACCACTTCCGCCAATACTGCCTCTGCCACCGAAGTTCCCACCACGAAAGCCTCCACCAATCATCCCACTAAATCTTCCACCACCAGAGGTGACAGAAGGGGTGAAGTGAAAACCCAAAGGGTTTTTGTTTACTTTGACAGTTTCAGAATTTTCGGAAGCAGCGGGCACACTGACTGAAGGGACCATGTCAATCATGCACACAGACGTGGGAGACATCGATACCTCCAGTTGTCTCTTGTGATCTTCGAAGGGGCCACCTCACATCATGTTACTATGGTTCAAGGGGGAACATGCTTCGGCCAGACTAATGAAACTGGCCAAGATTTCTATGCTTGTTCAATCTTTTCCTACCATATAATTTATTTCACTGATAACCTTAGTGGCCCTACCCAGCTTCGGGTGTTTTTCCAAGTGATTTTCCAAGGCACTTAACCTTTTACTCAGACTAGAGACATATTTGGAAGGGATGTGGAAAACTTCATGCTCATCTATGGAAGATGATGTGGGTGATGCAGGAGGGGTAGGGATGCGATCAATTTCATCGAGGAATCTAGATTCGCCCTGTGACACCAGCTCCTGAGTAGGAAGGCCAACCACGGAACCAGAGAAAAGACCAGTAGTGAAACTAGAAGAGACCTTCATCTTCTCCATCAGAATGTGTTGCAGATTTCTCCTGACAATATACCTGAAGGTTGTGGATTGGGTTGTGATGCTCATAAAATTTCACACAACACACAGGAGTGCAATGATCAAAGGATACAAGGGAAAAATCCCAAAACACCAATGAACGAAAAGACGTTGGTTCACATCAGGTTCACCAAAAATGTAAGAGAGGGAGACCAACCACTGCAAGGCCCTAGGTCACGAAAGGCCAAGAGCAGTATGGCTACCCTAGCTTACCTCAGTTTAAAGGAGTGTTAGGATAAACATGATGAGAATGATGAGGACTATGGTGTCCTTCGATCACTCTGCAAACCTGAGAGTTGAAAGGAGTCTAGGCGAATCAGTTTTTAGATTCAACTCTGTGTCTTGGATAACTCTCTATCAGAGGACAAAAATGCGGTTCTGGGATGAAAACATAGTGCACTGGCATCTCTCAGGTGTGCTGGCATCCATATGGCCAGAAAACCAAAGAGACAAGGCCTGACCTCTAAGAAACAGACTTGACAGCCTAGTTAAGAGTTCGTAAAGGTGTAGAATAACACTAGGAAATGTGAAACATAAATATGAATGTGATAAAGGAAGTATATTACCACAAGGGTGATGAAGACGATCTCACACAATAATCTTTTCACCAGCTTTCTCCAAGATCTCTCCACCTACACACAAAAAAGAGGGAAAATGTTGGGGGATTGTTTAGGGGTCTGCCTCAGTTAGACCCCCATTTTGGTGTTTCCACCTCCACGAATAGCCAAGTTTGCAAAAATTTAGAAATTATACGATAAAGAAGGAAATACAAGCAAAGTACAAAAAACACTATAAAACAGTAATGTGCCAACTCAACCAAGTAATAGAGAAGATGAGTGAGGAGCTTACCACCTCTGTCCAAAGAGCTCAAGGCTAGTGGAGGAGAAAGATGAGAGGAACTCAAGCCTTTGTTGTAATGCAGTCATCCTACACTTGCTCTATTGAAGTGATGGAGTGATAGATTATTGCTATGAAGTGTAAAATACTACTGCAATGCTTGGAGTGAGTGAATGAATGGTCAAGAGATTGTGTATGCTTCAACCAGAGATGAAAATGGATGAATGAGAGATGAATATGAAGAAAGAAGGTTAAGATACGACCATATTCGGGTCGGCCAGCCAAAGGGAGGCATTACACTTCAACTTCCAATATGAAGTGTAACATCTCTATAGACTCCAGCCGCAGGAATCTGCCAGGGACGTCTGCACGTCGCGCGGGCATCCCTAACAGAAATGCCTCCACTGACACACAAAACAAGTGCCAAGTGTAATGGGAACAACAGGCTTATGTGGAATTAAGCCTCCACCTTTGGTTTTCTAAAGTGGAGAGGGGTAAAAGGGGAATTTGCATTAGGGGTGCAAATTCACTGATATACACATTATAATAATTATATCAATAAATATATTATAAAATTTATTTTTTATATATTTTTTAATATTGATATCTTTTTTATTTAAAGTTATTTTAGTTAATGAAGAGATATATTATTTACTTAAAAGTTATTTTATTTACTATAATCATTTTATTTAGGTAAAAAATATTTTATTTTAATTTAGAATTATTTAACTATTTTATTTTACTTATATTGCATAGTTTCATGAAGTTGACAAGAAAGCAAGGGCATGGGGGGACTAAGGATCTAGGTTTGAGGATGACAACGAGGTGGTACAAATACATATAGTACTTGAAAAAATAGTTATAAAAGATGTGTAAGGAATAAGTATAAAAATTGCTAATGAAACTTTGGCATACTAAGTAAAGTTTAAACTAATAAATGTTAAAAACATGACAATAATTGCATTGAAAATTAATAATGATGGGTAGAGGTTTGAGGGAAAATTAGAAATAATTATAATAATTGCAAAAAAAACTTTGGCATACTAAGTAAATTTAAACTAATAAACATTAAAATCATGGAAGTGATTGCATTGAACATTAACAATGGTGGGTGAAGGTTTGGGGTCAAGGGATAGTGCCTCTTGTGAGGGTTTGGGGGTAGAGCCCCTAGTGAGGTCATTTTCACAATTTTATCACTTATTTTTTGCAACATCATAAAGTCCATGGGACAATTGGGAGACTCCTCAAAGTCTCTTGAATGTCTCGGGGATGTCTTAGAGTCCCCAAACTAAGGGGCACCATAAAAACATCTCTGAGACTTGAGTTGCAATGGTGAAATGGTGGGGGGATGTCCCCTCCAAGTCCCCACATCCCAAGGACATCCCTTTCCTAGAAACATGAGGATTTTGGGAGGGATGTTTCCTTGTGGAACACTATTATATTGTTCACTTTATAAAAAAATTGGAAGTTATTAAGATTTTTTATCTAAAATAATTTTATTTACTTATTTAATTTTACTTTAAATTAGTTGATTGTATGATTGTTCTCTTATGATTTTCTTGAAAAAAATAGTTGATAGTTGCTCTAGAAGATATTTGTTTAGGTGTTGTGAATAAATTAAACTATTGTATATATTGGAATTGAAATAAACGAGGAATATTACATGTTATGAACTTTTATGTAAGCTCTAATCAGATTTTAACATTAAGAAAATATACTCAATCCACTTCTTTTTCTTATTTTAGCTAGTTCAATATTGTCAATTATACTAGATAATGAGAGAAACACTAAAATAACTATCAATATTAATAATAGTAATGAACAAATAAAGCATTTATTAACAACAAAGAAGTAGAGAGATACTTTATTTTGAAATTAACATAAATAAATTAATTGTACATATGTTAAAATAATTTTATTTATTTTTTAAAGTAGATAGATACTTTATTTATTTTTTAAATTATATTTTTTTGAAAATATATATTTGTGCATGAAAAAAGATATTTAACTAATCTTATTTCAATAATAAGATCTTTAACTAGTCCTATTTATAATATATCAATTTAATTTAGTAGAAATAATTTTAGATGGTAATTATGAAAGAAAAATATTGAATTATAGTGTAAAATGAAAATCCTATTTGGAATGGTTTCATAACTGCTATTGATGCTCAACATTCTAAATCTATGTAGAATATCTAATAGTTTTAAAGATAGTGTTGATCAACATTTTCATGTGATTTTGGAACCCTTTTCGGAGGCCAACATGTCTTTCAGAACCATAATAAAGATAAGGGTTGAGTTAAATTATACATTATTTTTAGTGTTTGTTGAAGATTCCACCAAGTTTTGAACCATAATCGGTCTCAAAACAATTATAAAAATTTAACATAGTCCCAATTTACAAAATGAAAAAAAGGTTATCAATAGATAATGATGGTCTCAAAATCAACAATAGACGTCAAAGAAGGATATAAATCTAGAACAAGGGTATAGGTGATTGTTAAAGTATAAAGGATGGAAAATTTTATCAAATGTTATAGGCAAAACACCCTAGTTGAAATATATGTAAGACATGAAACATAGCCAAGATGGTGAACTATTAACCAAACCCCTTATGTAGTTATTGTGATTGTCTCTTTGCACACAAATGGGAGCTTCAAAAATGGTATATTTGGAATAGGATATGACAACCCATCAAAATGTAATGAAAAAATACTTTTTATTATATATTACAATTAGAAATAGTTTAGTAGACATGCCTACAAAATATAGTGCTACAAAGAGATGTCATCTCATCAAGCATAATGATTGTTTGATCTGCATAAATTGGATGTTTTAGAGATGTTATATTTCAAATGCTTTTTCAAACATGTATTTCAAATGTTGAAGCATTAACAAAGCACGTGAACCACCTAACCAAATTCCTTGAAGAGATAGGGCCAAAAAATGCAATGGTTGTAGGATCTATTAAAAAGGCCTTAAAGATGTTCAAAAAAATGCATTCCAACTTGAGTGAGTGGTTTTGAAACCACTATTGGTAATCAATGAGGTTCTCATCACCCCATAAAGAGCCAACAATGCTTTATGTTTTACAAAGTTAGTGTTCATTAGCTAAAACATATATTGTTTCAAAAATCCTTTCAAAATCCAATAGGGTTATGGAAATCTCTTAAATACTTGGCAACCTTTTATGTCTATCTATTTTAGCTCATAAATCCTTCCAAATTCTTCACATAATTTTTTGATGTCCCTTCCTAGATTTATAGTAAAAATAAGAAATTTTCAACAAACAAAAATCCTCCCAAACAATATCTAAACCACAATAATTTACTTATACTCAAACAACATGAATGAAACTAGCTAGTCAATATATGAACTTGCACAAAATTAATCAAACTCTAGCAACAAATTATATTGATTTGAATTAGATCTCTATAACATTGGATTTTTATTATAATTAATACAACAAAAATAAGAAAAACTACAAATTTGTGACAACAATTATCACACTAGACTTCCATACAAATCCTCCATGCTCTAATGCACTCCTTTAGTCAGAATACTCTCAAAGAAACAAAGTTTTTTTTCCTTTTATTCCAATAACCAATGAGTTTTTTCCACCGATCATAGTCTCTTATTGGTTTTCATCCATATATCATAGTCTCCTATGGGTTTTCATCCATAAAATATACCTTGAACATAAATTTCCCACAAAATATAATAACATAATATGCATGATCTCAAAATTCAATATTTTCATAGTTAATATGTTGCAAACTCAAATGACAACAATATTTTGACAAACCTAAATTGACGCCAAAGCTCAAATTTGAATTCTATAGACTACATTAAAAATTAACCTTAATGGCCCTTGACACATTACAGTGTAGGTCAGTCTTACAAGCCTTAAAAAATCTCCCATCAAAGGTTCAAAGTTTCTCCTTCCTTTAGATGTTGGCATAGGTCGGGTGGTATTTATGAGCTCTAATCCCTAATAGCTCCTTGGTGTTTTTCAAGCTGCAACCTATATCCTTGACCTCTAATAGCCCTTGGCAAGGCATGCATTAGGTTACAACCCTAATCCTTGACCTTTGATAGATATTGGTATGCTTCAAGCAACAACCATGATCCTCAACCTTTGATAGCTCCTTGGAATGCATTAGGAAACAATCCTCATCCCCAACCTTTGACAACTCTTAGGCACATGTCATGCAATAACTTTGATTCCAAAACTCTAACATCTCCCTAGGTGAGTAGTCTTTTATCTTATTTTTGAAAAATGGTCATGAAAAGTCCTCCCTCCCTAAGATTTCTTGTCCTTAAGCAATTCAAATTAAGATGCTCAAGAATATTTGGTCCTTGCCATGTAGAGTCTTCAACTAGTAGGTTTTTCCACCTAATTAGATACTCCATGATGCTCTTGTTCTTTAATTTTTTTGCATGAGTGTTTATCACTTTTTTATATAAGAATCAACTTACCCTCATTATCTAAGGGTGGAAACTCCTCTTAAGGCATAATATGTTGACCAAGGAATTTCTTCAAACAAGATACATGAAAAACATTATGAATCATGTTGTTTCTTGGAAACTCCAACTCATAGGCCACTTCACCAATCTACTTCATAATTTTGTATAGTCCATAGTATGAAGGTTTGAACTTTCCAACTCCACTCTTCTTAATAAAATTTTGTTTAAATGACTACAATATCAATAAAACCAAGTCTCCCACCTCAAAGGACCTTTTTTTTCTTTTTTGATCCACATAATTATTTTGTTAATTCTGTTTTTTGCAAGTTGTCCTTTAGTGCCCACAATATCTTGATTATAATTCATCAAGTCACCTACTATCAGTACTCTACTATCTAAAATTAATAGATCAATGAAATATAGTACATCATAACCATATAGAGCCTTGTAAGGTTTCATAACAATGGGTGTGATGTGAAGTATTGTAGCAATATTCACCCAAGTGCAACCACTTGATCCATGCGGTCTATATAGTCTACTGGTTTGAAACATAGTTTCTTAAGTACCCCTCAATCCACTTATTCACTATTTTTGATTGTCCATCAATTTGGGGATGGTAGCTAAAGATAAGAAAATGAAATAAAGTGAAAGAAACATGATAAATGCATAAACACATAAAACTTTACCTCAAATCACCTTCAAACTCCATGATTGAGCTAGAATAGGATGCACCCAAAGCCTTTTGATATGATTTTAATAGATGGAATATGGTTTATTATCAAACTGTCAACATGATGGTATGATAAAGATAATTCAATATAAATTTGGACAGCATAATAGTAGCATAAGAGTGGATTATGTAAATGGGATGAGAGGCCTCTAACTTATAGAATTTCCATGAGAGAAATCGAGGGAAAATATGGATTGGTTAATGGATGGTTGGGATTAATTGAGGTTTAGGGTTGGGATCAAAGTTATAGTCATATGAAAAGTATCACATGAGGGATAAGGTCTAGGTTTAGGAATGGATTGAGAAACATCCTTATGTTAATGGCTAGGATTAAGAGGTGTGATATGAAATGAATGACTAAGATGGAAAGTTAGTTTGACTTTTGGATAGTGTCTAGGTTCAATGAATCTAGACAAGTAGTTAGTTAGACATATGAAAGGAACATTTGTCCCATGATGACAAGTTTATATTGTGATCCATGTGAATGGAATCAATGGATAGGATTAAATGGATAAGTATTGAGGGATAAAGTGGAATTAATTAGTCTAAATTAATTAATTAATTAATTTAGTTGGAGGATTTGGGGATAAAGGTAATCGATAAATTAAATAAATATGAATATTTATTTAATTAATTATATGCGATAAGGTGGGATAAAGGTGATAGATTAATTACTAAATCAAGTAAATATTATTTATTTAAGTAATGGCTTATGATAGGCTAAAATTAGGTGTGGTTGGGTAAAGTCAGATTTTAGGTTTACATTTTTTTCTCTTTGAGATGATGTTGCAACTGAGATAAGTAACATCATTTCAAAGAAGAATAAAATATAGTGGGTAGGAAAGGGATAAGGACTAGTGGCAAGATTCCCCAATCACTAGAAGAATGGGAGTTAGGATGACGAGGAGGTAGTGGTATGCCCCCTTGAAAGGACTATGGGTTCAAAGAACATGGGTGTGCTCTTGAAATTGATGGGAGAGTGAGAGGATAAAGGATGAAAGGATATAGAAGAAGATTATGAATGGTGAGGGAAGATGGATGATCATCATGTTGCAATAGTATAAGAAATGTATATTTGATATTGTACTTTTTGTTATGCACCAAGGTATAAGGAATTAGGATGACAATGTGCTAAGTGCATGATCAAAAGGTCAAGTGAAAACATATGCCTTATAACACTATGATATGGAAGACCCTGATGCCATTGTGGAAATAGAGTGCAAATACCTTTTTAAAAAATGATAAAACACACAAGCAACAAGAAATCATGCACAACAAACCAAAAACAAACCAGAATAATGCCCCTAGTCAAGTTAAAAATTGATTGATGGATTGATGGATGGATGATTATGAGGATAGAAAATTTAAAATTAAGAAAAATGCATACCCCAAGTATTGTGTTGTTAACAATAAGAACAACACGTGGATTAGGAAGTATGCATCCCTATGATGATAATTTGATTCAAGTGGATCAATGGATTATCAATTGATTTAGCTCAAAATGATGGATTAATTTTGGATAATGCACTAGATTGTAAAATTGGATTGCATGGATTAATATTGATTACATATTGGATGGACTTATTGGGACAGTTGGATTGGAAGGATAGATAGAAGATACATAGATTGGATAGGATTGGATTTAATAAATGATGATTGATATAAGATGTGAACTGAAATTTGTTTTGTGCAAGGTTGATCAGGGAATGGTTGTGTTGTTGTGAATTGACATATGAAATTAGTACAAATCTCGCCTTTAAACACAGCTCGACTTGTTTCATTTTCAATTATCAGAAATTCAGTGGATTTGTAGAATAGAGTATTGTCTCTTGTAAATTACAGGTTAATGGAGATTAAGGAGTTTCAAGCGAGAAATTATCGAGTGTCATATGAAAAAGGGTATAGATTCAAAAAATGTAAAGGGTTTGTATTTTGGTCATGTAATGGTGTTATATTTTTGTAAAGAGCGAAACTCTTTAAATCAAAACATCGACAAAACTTTAAATAATTTCATTTATATTGAAAATAAAGTCGACACTTCATTCATTTAGACATCATAAAATCCAGTCGATTCCAAAACGACGACTTAAAGTCGATAAAAAGATTCAATATTCTTCCAGTTAAATACATACACGTGTCATATTACATGACATTGATAATAATACAAAAGAAGTTGTAATATAAGTTACAATTCGAGACTTAGGCATTCAGTTGCCTTAAGCTCTTCAATACGTAATTAAGGAATACAATAATACATAAATGAAGATGACATCCTTTGATCTTCAATCAAATAGCATATCTTCAATAATGAAGACGAGAACAAGGATCAGGTGCTTTTTTCGCCCAACCTTGAAGCTTACGCTTCCCTAGAATTCTTTAGTCATTCAAAGAATACCCGACCCTGCATGAATCACTTAGCAAAAAGCAGTCGACAAGCAAGATGGAATCTAGTGCATGCCTAGTATAACTAGTAAAATCACAAGCATTTTTATTTTTCTAATTCATTTAAGAAACAAGCAAGTTCGATACTAGGATATGGTAGAGAGTTCATTAATTCCATCTATTTCAATGGTCCTTAAGTTACTTGGCCAAGTAAAATGTCATGCACGACAAATAAAAGTAGTTTTCGAAAAGCAAAACTACACTCTCTAATAACCCATATTTGGCACCCGTCCCGGAAGGTAACTTTCCAAACACATGATATGCACATTCATTTATCAAGCATGCATGGTTCTAATCAAATAAATACAATATTTCACAAACAATTTAACGAAAAACTTGTTTCAAGCAAAAACAATTTAAATGTTGTTCTTTTCATCATTTTAATCCATAAATGACATTAAATTATATTTAAATCGAGTAAATTAAATAACAAAAAAAAAAGAGGTGTATCTCAAGTATGTAAATTAAATACATATATAAATAGGCATTAAATGAGCACATATTCTTTCGTTCTATTTACTCATTTAATTTGTTTCCACTTGAAATAATCCTAATTTGTTTTGTTTTCAAGTAAACCATATTTTCAATTTAATTGATTTATTTTATGTTTTTCATTCTTTCAAAAAATAAATAAATACTTTTTAAAGAACAGAATTAAAATAAATCGTTTCATTTCTATTTTGAATATTTTGATTTTTATTTGCAAATTTCACTGATTTAAAACTTCTATTTTGAAATCACATTTAAAGTTTAAAGGATATTTTATCAAAATATCTTTTGTTTTAAATATTTTTAAAGTTCTTCTAAATCGGAATGAAACAAACGTTTTCTGTTTAAAATCTTTTCAAATCTAATTTAAATAATGTTTTTCTGTTTTGAATCTCTTCCTAAATCTAATCAGTTGTTTTTCATTGTTTTCTAATCAAATTCTTCCTCAAATTTTATGTTTCTAATTTCAATAGTTTTCTGGAAAAATCACAGTTTGATTGTTTAAAAATTTAATCAAAATTCGATGAAATAGAGATACTTTTATTAGATTTAAAAATCAGAATAAGAAAATTAACTATTCCATTTGAATTCACTGTATTCATGATTCTATTAAATAAATTTCCATAGATTCTACCTGGTAATCTCCTTCAACTGTGTTTTCTGATTCTAGCAAAGAATCAAATTTTTTTTGTAGTTGTGTGAGATGAAGTTTACACTCCTTGGAAATTTATTATCTTCTTGTGTACTGCCTTGTTCCTTCTTCCTCTTTCCCTGTCGCCTCTTCCTTTTTCTCTGTCCACCTGCTTGTTGTCTATGGCGCACCTCACTCCCTATCTTTTCCTGTGCATGGAAGTCTATTCTTTTATTCCCTAAGTCTTAAGACCTCCTCCTAGCCGCATGTGATGGAAATGGGGAGCCCTGTCGCTTGGCCGTGCATGGAGAATATAGGATGAGGAGAGTTGGTGTGTGCCCTTTACCTGCCTATTCTCCCTTATCTGCCACATCTTCACTTGCTGGCTTCCCTTTCTGTGCGCCAAGACTATCCTCCCTCTGTCTGGCGTGGGTGTATGGGAAGACTCCTGTGATCAGCACCCTCTTTGTCCTCTAGCTGTGTGGGGATCAGAACAATCCACCTCTCCAACTCAAAAATAGCAGTCAACAAATAAATCTCAGACTCCTCTGGGGCGTGGGGAAAACTCTATTTTTTTCTCCAATCTCAAAAATGGATTTCTACTTCTCTTTTCCAATTCGAATTTCTCTCCAGACTGATCTTTTCTCATGCAATTGGTGGAGTTATTCCCAAAGCAAGATCCTCTCTCTTAGCTTTGATCTCCAGTTCCATTTTCTAACTCCAAGTTCTAAATTTGATTGCCTTCCAAATTGATTGAAGATATTTTTCTTCAATTTGTTCAACTGTCGTTTTAAATTCAATCTCCAATTTGTACGTGATTTGTTTTCAATAACTCAGTTTTAGATAATTGTTTATTTATTCAACTAATATTTCCTCTTTCATATTTTCAAATAAGAAAAATAAAAACAAATAATTTTATAACACAATCTTTATTACATTTTAATAAATTCCGCAATTAAAAGTCTATTCCATTGGTTTGAAATAACACCATTATTATTTTTAAATAATAATAAAATATCTACACTAGGAATTCAATTTCCTCAAAAATTGACCAAATCGCCATTTAAATCAACATATTCTTTTCACAAATTTTGAGAAATCAATTAAACTTAATTTAAAATTTGCAAGCACAATAATTACAAAAATGCATAAAAATATAACTAAGTGTGTGTGTGAGATTCCATCATCCTCATAAACGTCTAATGGCTAAAATGACTCTACCTGATCAACGTTCTTGCCTTCAATCACGTTCACCTGTTCCTACGTTCACTTGCACTCGGATTTTCATCAGCAATGACAAACCCCAAATTTAAATAAAAATGCATTTCAAATCATTGCAATTGCATTTCAATTTCAATTTCACCTCAATTTAAATTTCAATTTAACTTCAATTTAAATAATCATTTAACATAATATAATTAACAATATCATGATTAATAATTTGCATTTAAATAATCAATAAAATCTATATGTGACACTTTTGACAAGGTAAAGGGTTACTTAAGGGGATTTGATACTCAAATGGTGATGGGTCAGTATTTTGGAAATATCAGGGGGGTTGTTTTTATAAAATGTAAAAGGGGTATATCGTCTGTCAATGTAAAGAGGTCGTTATTAGGGAAGAGTCAATCATGGAATACAATTAGGAAATTATGTACTTACTCAAGCTATAACCGGGGGTTTTCTTCATGGTTCTTTCCCGCCAATATGCTCGCCTGAACTAGGGTTTTGTAGTATCTATATTTTAATATTAATACATCTATAGTGGCTTGCCATTTTTGCTTAAAAAAAAGATAAGATGGAAACCAAGTGTTGGAATAACGACGAAATGACGGAGGGATAGGATTGGATGGATAATACAAGGATAAGATAGATGAATGGATGAGATCCAAATACAAGGGAGAACCAAGGATTAGTAAAAGATGGAAGGATAGATGGATTTCTTGGATAGGAGATGAGGGGGATTATGTGGATGGATGAAAGGTGATGGGAGATAAGAGGATGGTGGATAAAGGATAGGAGGATAGAGCTCCAAGGGCTATATTGCAAAGGAACAAGATGCCCCGCACTAGAGGTAGTGCAATTATGCATGAAAGATGATGGAGAAAGATGCATGATATAGAAGGATAGTGCATAAGAGATATGGATGTTGGAGTAAGCAAGGTTTTTCCAAAGCATGCATGGATATTTTACCCCTAGTTTTTTATCTAGATCAAAGGAGGGAAGGGAGGATGCATAGTTTGGATAGGATAGGAAGATGAAGGTAGGATGAGGGATATTGGATAGATGATATGGATAGGGTGATCAAGATCAAGTGGATAAGATATGGATGCATGGATATTTGACCCGTAGGCTCCTTATAAAGATCAAATATGGGAAGGGAAGATGGAGTTGGATAGGATGACGGATATGATATGAACGACATGGATAGGATAAGGTGAGGGAGATAGATATATGGTGATTATGAAGATCCCTAACCTTGTTAAGATAAAATGATGGAAAAGGGAGAATGGACTTAAATAGGATGATGGATAGTGGATGAAGGATAATGAATGATGTGGATAGGATGTGATATGGATGAAGCTTGCCCCCAAGTGTAGAGTGCAAAAGAATGGGGGATTACATATGATGCATGTTTTCTAGGTTCTTATCATGGTACTTGTCCAAGGTGCCACAAGAAGTGGTTTTCACCATTAAATGAATGGTTTAGGCATGAGAACCTGTGTTTTTCATTGATTCCAAAGAAGAGTGGCAAACTAAAGGCAAAGAATTATACTGTAGAGAATTAAGAGGTAGAAGAACTATAGATAGAGTATGGGGACATCATATTAGAGAATGTACCAGATGGATTGTCGCTAGTCCGAAGCATCACTCATCATATAGATCTCATACCTAGAGAAATTTTTCCTAATAAAGCAGCACATAGGATGACACCTGCAGATAACACAAAATTGAACCAGAAGATACAAGAGTTGTGGAAGAAAGGATTGATCAAAGAAAGTTTAAGCCCATGTGTGGTACCTATTGTACTTGCACCAAAGAAGGATGGAGAATGGAGGATGTGTACCGATTCTAGAGTAATTAATAAGATCATTGTCAAGTATCAATTTCCATTACCAAGGATGGATAACATTATGGAATGTTTGAGTGGAGCAAAGTATTTCATAAAGATTGATCTCAAGAGTGGATACCATCAAATCAGGATATGAAAAGGAGATGAATGGAAGATTGAATTTAAGACTAATGAAGGATTGTATAAGTGGTTAGTGATGGCTTTTGGATTGACCAATGCACCTAGTACTTTCATGAGGCTGATGAATGAGGTACTAAAGAAATTATTGGGTAAGTTTGTCATTGTTTATCTGGATGATATTCTAATGTTTTAGTAAGATGAGAAGAAAATTTGTGGTACATCAAACAAGTGTTGCAAAAACTAAGAGAGGATAAGTTGTTGATTAATCTCAAGAAGTGTAGCTTTATGAAGACAAAGTTGGTATATCTAGGTTTTGTCATTTTTGTTAAAGGATTGAAGATGGACCCTAAGAAGGTTAGAACAATTATTGAATGGCCTACATCAGTAAAAATTGGAGAGGTAAGATCATTTCATGGATTGGCAAGTTTCTACCATAATTTTATTAGAAGCTTTAGTAGCATTTGCACACCCATGAGAGAAACAATGAGAGGAGATAGGAAGGACTTTAAGTGGAAATCTAGAGCACAAATGAGTTTCAAATTGTTGAAGAAAAAAGTGGTAGAGAAGCCACTATTAGTATTTCTTGATTTTGACAAAGTATTTCAAGTTGATTTTGATGCTAGTGGGGATGTAATAGGATTAGTGTTGAGTCAAGAAGCAATACCTATATCATATTTCAATGATAATTTAAATGATGCCAGAAGGAGATATTTAGTTTATGATGAGGAATTATATGCCATAGTTTAGTCCTTGAAGAAGTGGAGACGTTATTTGTTGCCTAAGGAGTTTGTGTTGTACACTAACCATCAACCTTTGTAGTATTTAAATAGTCAAGGGAAGTTGAACCAAATACATATGAGATGGGTTGAGTTCTTGTAGAGTTATACATTTGTGTTGAAGCATAGGAGTGGCAAGTCAAATAAAGTTGCAGATTCATTGAGGAGAAGAAGGAATTTATTGACAAAGATGAGGATAGAAATATTGGATTTTGAAGAACTAAAGCACATGTATAAGGATGATCCATATTTTGTTGAAGCATAGAAGGCATGTAAAGAACTAGTAGTAATATACTAGATTCAATGGTTGGATTATTTCATTTAGGAAGACATGTTGTTCAAAGGAAATCAGTTGTGTATTATGAAGAGTTCAATGAGGGAAAATTCGATCAAGGAGAAGCATAGTGGAGGACTAGTAGGATATTTTGAAGTTGACAAGATAGTAGCTTTGGTGAGTGAACACTATTTTTGGTTGCATATATATAGGGATGTTACGAAGTATGTTCAGAGTTGTAGAATTTGTCAAGTAGCAAATGGAAGTAATCATAATACTAGATTGTACAAACCTTTGATAGTACCAAAGAGACCTTGGGAAGATACAAGCATGAATTTCATATCAGGATTACCAAGAACACATAGAGGATATGATTCTATAATGGTGGTAGTAGGCAATTTTTTTAAGATGACACATTTAATTCCTTGCAAGAAGACTAACGATGTGCATGTTGCTGGCCTATTTTTCAAGGATATTGTGAGATTTCATGGATTACCCAAGAGTATAGTTTCAAACAGGGACACCAAGTTTATTGGATACTTTTGGAAGATATTATGGAAGAATATGAAGACAAACTTGAAGTTAAGTTCAATATATCACCCAAAAACAAATGGACAAACAAAGGTAGTAAATAGGAGTTTGGGTAACTTATTGAGATTTTTGATTGAGACAAGATAGGAAATTGGGACATAGTTCTACTATAGGTAGAGTTTGCATACAATAATTCAATAAACTAGAGCATAGGGAAGACACCATTTGAGATTGTGATAGGAATACATCCTAGAGGAGTTATGGAGCTTAGCGACATTTGCATGGAGAATAATAGAAGTGCAGAAGTAGAAGAGTTTGCAAGATTATGGAAACATTGTATAATTAGGTCCGGAAACACTTGGAGGACATGAACAGTAAGTATAAGCAAAAGGCAGATGAGAAAAGGAGACATTAGGATTTTGTTGTTGGAGATGAATTTATGGTATATCTCAGGAAGGAAAGATTTCCAGTAGGAACATATAATAAGAAGAAGATGGGGAAGATTGGACCATTTAAGATTCTCAAGAAGTTTGATTCTGGAAATGTATATGAAGTGGAGTTATCGAAGACACTTGGTACATCACCTATCTTCAATGTTGCAGACATATATGAGTATCATGAAGGACAGACAAGTGGAAGTGGCACATAAGTTGATTTGGAGAATCAATTACCACATCAAACACTAGAGAAAATTGAGAAGATCTTGGATACTAGAACTAGAAGGAGTACTAGGAACAAGTAGTACAAGGAATGCTTGGTAAAGTGGAGAGGAAGAACAGTGGAGGATTCATCATGGATTTCTCAGGCTAAGATGGACCATTTTGGTTTTCCTCTAAACCCTTGAAAGTGAGGGACTCACTTTTATTCCAACCTCGGGTATCCGATGTAGGAGCATCCCTAGTTGTAAAGAAATCCTATATCAAACAAAAACATTTATTTTCTTTCATTTCAGTCTATAGTTGTTTCAATATTTCATTCCATATTTTACCGCGTTGTCATTTCTTAGCTCACAGAGTAGGGTATAGTTTCTACATGAAATCATCTACATCATATCTAGATTTTAGTTATCACTCTCACAATTCATTGTTATTTCTCAGTCAGAGCATTAATGCTGACCTAGTCCATAATTAATGTGTGGACCTATTCAGAGCATGCAGGGCTTAATGGGACATCATACAAGAATTTTGGGTTTAAGGGGATCTTTCTTTGAAATCCATAATACGTTTCAATTAGTGAAGGATTATCTTTCATGTTTTAAGGCTAATCTACATGCTTAATCATTCATTGGGGTTTGTAAACCATTGAGGCTGACACAAACAATATTTGGAGTTGAGGATTCATATTTAAGATCAATTGTAATTCATAGGAAAGCAATTAGTTAGGATTTCATGATTAGAGTTAGATATTTTTTGCTACCCAATTGTGGAATTGTAATAAGGCCTTTGTACCAATTGTAATGTTGTAATGCCCTTGCAGCAAGCCTATGAGCCCTACTTATTCTGCATATGAGGCATGTAAGACTGTAAGTTGTTGAATCGATAAAGATCTTTGTTTACTAATAAATTTCTTGTGTTGTTTCCATTGAGTTGACTCTAAGTTGCCAAGTTGGATAGTTCTTTTTGGACCCTCCATCCATGACTACACCATCTTGTCTTGGTCCTCTAGAGCTATCTTGATCTAGTTGTATCCACTAAACCTATCCAAGAAGGAAAAGTACTACTTCCTTGCTAATGAATCTGGCACTTGATTAATGAATGGAAGGGGAAAGTGGTCTCTTCTAGTTGTTGCATTTAACTCACGATAATCAACACACACTCTCCATTTACCTCCCATCTTAGGTACAATTACCAATGGAGACACCCATTGACTATCAGAGATTGGATAAATGAACCCTACATCTAGTAATTTTTGTAATTTTTCCTTAACTATGTCACCGACAGTTGGGTTCATTCTTCTTTGAGGTTGCCTAACCAGTTTCTAGCCATCATTGATGTAAATTTTATGCATGCATAGTTTTGGGTCTATTCCTTTCATTTCATGGTATTCCCATGCAAATGTAGCTACATGTGCTTTGTATCATATTCAATAGTGAAGACTGTTGTGTAGCAGTCAATTGACTATTTTATATTTAATGTCTTACCCGATGTAATCTCTACAATCAGGGTTGATGTTTAAACAGTTACAATACCAAGGCCTGCTATATTGGGATTGCAATTATGTGGCAATAAGGAATGGAAATTTTGAGAAATAGCCTCAAATGTATTGGCAAGGATTATGTTTTGTAATGGGTCTTTTAAGCATGTTAAATAGTCATATTGCAACGGGTCCCTACCATAATTGTTTTACATGATGTTTGCAAGCAATTTATCTTCATATTAGATTTCTAATATAAGACTACGCTCAATATTTATTAATGTTTGTAATGAGTATTGATCATCCTAATCTAGGGCAAGCCATACAGTTTGCTCTAAATCTGTATGTGGCTGGGCAGGTGGATAGAGGACTAGCTTTTTGGTCGTATTTCCATTGGAAATGATCATGTTACCAGACCTGCAACCTATGAAACCATCTATAGTAGCCAACCAAGGTCTCCCTATAATTAGAGGGTACCATGAAATATTTGGTTTAGGTTGCAACACCATAAATTATATAGGGTATTCCCATGAGTCTAATGTTATAACCAAGTCTTCTATAATTCCCTTAGGTTTTACTATAGACATATTTGTTAACTGTAACATAGTAGGTGTAGGTTAGAGCTCCATTAGTTGTAATTACTTCATGGTTTCCTTCATCATCACATTGATGGTTGCTCCTAGGTCAATTAAGGTATTCTTAATGAGAGCCATTGATTTTGACATCCATAATAGGGCTCCCACAGTCTACATATTTAGGGACAACTATGTTTCCTCACATAATATCTACAAGTTGTCTTAAAACATGCATAGTCTGAGGATCCTTGTGTTTCCTACCTGGTTTATTGAGGTATAACCCCCTTGCTGTTTTGGTATGAATTAGAACTTCATTAATTTCTAGTATGAGGGAAATATTAATGCATACATCTCTGAGTTGTCCTAATAGATCATATTCAGCTTTTGAATGATGTTTTTCTATTGTTAGTCGCTCAGGGAATGGAGGTTTTGGAATTATGTTTATGGGTTTACCCTAATTTGATTTAGGTTCCCTAGGTTGTTTATCCATAGTTTCTATTGGGAGATCCTCATCAGTCAACTCTATGATGTGAGGAGATGAAGGCTCAACAAGCATTTTCCCTAATCTAAGGTGGACATCGCTCACCTCAACCCCATAAGTAACGTATTAGATGGCTTTGTTAGCATAAGCTTGTTGGATGGGCTTATTTTTGGGGTTAGGTGTAGGTTATGCTAGAAATTGTGGTGCTCTTGCTGGTTTTGGTGCAGCCATGGTTGTATTTAGAATTACGGTTCGTTGTTGTGGCTATAAGGGTTGTTGGTAATTTAGGTTTTGATTTTTCCATTATTATCCTCTTTGCCACTGTGGTGGCCATTAGTTTTGTTGGGGTGGCCACTGGGAACTATAATTCGGCCCTTGATAATTTTGTGGTGGTCATATGCCTTATTTTTGTTGATTTCAATTAGAGGCTTGAGGCATTGGCCATTGTGGATTTTGTACATTGGTCCAAGGCTGAGGGTTCCAATTTGAGAAGTGTGAATTACTACCTAGAAATGACATATTATAGGTCAAGGGATCTTGTGGCATACCTTGTCATGGTTTTCATGGCTTGTGTTGAGCGATATAAAACACTTTTCCTTCTTCATCTTTTAGGGCATGAAACTTTGGATTTCATTGGTTGTCTTCAGAGATATTGGCCAGCTTTTTGCACTTGTAATTGATCTTCTTTTGGAGACAGTGTGAATTATTTTTTGTGAGGGTTGCCTCTACTTCTTATTACTTATTCTTGATATGGATGGTATCTAGTTGGGTAGCCAAGTGGCTAATGATGTCCTCCTTAATGTTGGATAGAATATTTCTAAGCTCTACCCTTGAAACTCTAGTGGATGATTTGTTGAGATAAAAGGTCTTATCACCCCTAGTCTTCTTGATGAATGACCTAGAGTAATTTTTGCACACTTTACAATTTTTTTCAAAGGGAAATTGAGAGATGTCCCCTTATCCTATGAGATTGAAGTTATCCATAAAATCTTCATGAACTCCCCTTAAAAATACCAGTTCTAAAGATTCATCAAAGAGTATTCTGATGGGATTTCTTGCGACAAAATTGAAACCTCTCAACATAATCTTCCGAAGGCTTGTCCTCTTGTTGTGACATCTTGAATATGTCATCCCTCTTTCTATTTGTACCTCTACAATAATCTTGATATTTTCCTAGGAATTTTGTCTTCATAGTCTCCCAGTTGGGAACATCATTCCTTCCCAACCCCATGAAACAACACAAAGTAACATATTTTAGCATGGTTGAGGATAATTTAAGTTGGTGAGCATCTGTAGTTTAGTCATAGCTTTGGCATAACACATAAAACTTGAAGAGAAAGGTGTTTGGATCCTCTATAACCAGTCCATAGAAGACAGGTAGTGCTAAAGGAGGTATATTTTTTAGTGCAACAACCTATTTGGTTATGGGTAATTCAAAGGTCACATACTCTCCTAGGTTATCCACAACTTCTTCATCCATGATATCAATGTGTATTACAGAAGCCTCCTTTGTATTTGGTGTACCTATTGGTGTTAGGGAAATTGTTCCTAGTTTATTCCCTCAATCTCTTCGCTTCATTCACTAGTATCTTCTAATGCTTCATGTGCTAAGGGGAAAAATCTTCTGAGAGAATCTTGTTGCCTTCGCATGCAATGGTTGACTCTTTAGATTAGTGGTTCCTACTCATTGTTCATGATTTGTATTATTGTTGATGGCTAAAATACCTATTTATCCTAGTGCTAAAACAAAGTTTCTATACTATGAAATCTTGAAAGGAATTTAAAAACACACTAGAAGAATCTTAAACTTAGCACCATCCCCAAAAACGATACCAAAAATGTGGAGTCACTCTAATGTTTAAGTAAATTGGTGATACATAGTATGCACATGGCTCAGAGGACCTAAGGATCCTTAACTAAATAGTTCATTATTTATAATAGGAATGCATTACATTATTAACCAATGAGTCGTAAAACTTAGATAGTGTTGGATAAATCTATGCATTCACATATTCTAAACACATCCAACATTAATGGAATATAGGAAAATACACATGTTCAAATATAGTGAAAAATGAAAATCAGAATAAAATATTAATTTACAAAATAGGGAAAAAGAATGTAAACAACTACCTTCTACTATAAGTGCCTAATGCTTAAGACTGTAACTATTAAACTACAATGTCCTAACCTAGCTATTTCCTTTGGAGTAGAATAAAAAAATTAAGCTACAAAATCAAATTCAATATATTTAACACATGTATTCGCAAACATATAACTGAAAAGTACCAATTGAATTTCAACAATGCATTATCTAATCTAATAACTAAAACTAAAGTGGTTTAGCAATACCTCAAGTGGCCCTTGCTTGAGTTGTTGCTTCCATATAATTTATCAAACACTCACTTACTCAACCAATCATGACATTAAATCAATCTCCTTTATTGTATTCTAGCATTGAGCTATTACATGAAATATAATAGGAATCTATTGAAGATATTTGTAATGTAACACACATTCTATTGCTCCAACTATTGAGTAATAATGGTAAATAGATAACTAGCTAACTAGGTAACTAGATCTCCTCCTCAACAAAAGATCTTACTATATAGGGTCTATGAGGAGTTTCATTATTCATGGATTGAAAATAGACTTATGAAACAATTGTCAACTCTCCCTCAAATATAGGAAGAGGAGTGATTTTGAAACAAAAATAATAACTATCTAAAATAGGAGTAAAAAAACTAAATATAGACTATGTTCAATAGCTTAACTGCTCATAACAGAAATGTTCTCACAAAATAGTTTTGTCATAAATCAGTCCTGCTGTAATTAGACTCCTCCCAACTATCTTATTTTGCAAGTAATAGTGATATGTGGTGACTCACAGACTAATCAATTAATGATCACCTTTGTTTCCTTCTGAAAGTGTCATGCCTTAGTCATTTGGATTCTTCTCTACAACAATCTGAAATCCTTATGTTGCAAGTTGAGAAACTCATTGTTGCAAGTTAATAGTTCTTGTTGCAAGTGTTAATCTTATTCCTAAGGCATACACATTATTAACAATCATAAGTTAAACATAAAATCCTACTAAATTTCATAGACATTCATGCATTCATACATACGTATATCAACATAACATATTTCCATTTCCACATACTTAAGACTACTTAAAAGTATACAAAAGGTATAAAAGGTCTTGGTAATGTCTTGAAACTTAGCATAAAGAGATGATGAAAAGTATGAAACAGTAAAATTAAACTAGCTAATTATAGATCCCATCACTTTCTATGACGGGTTATGACAGCTGTAAGAGTCATGCATGGCAACTGTAAGCTAATTTGGTGGAGGTGGGTGTCCCATTTTTTGGGGCCTTAATTTATGCGAGTTTGGTGGAATTTTTCATATATCATAAGTTAATTATGGTGGATTATGGCAAGGGTTGTCATATGAAAAAAATATGACTTGCATTTTAGGTGGTGCCTTGCATGTGAAGATTCTAGGTATCCAACTTTGTCACGAGTTATATAAATGATTGTGTTGAATTTGGAGTTGTATGTTATTGTGTTTTGAAAGTATTGTTATGTTGTTAGATTGGATTGAAAATTGTAACACTAAAAAACTCTTGTAGAGGCTTGCACTGCAATTGTATTTTGGTTGTTTGTTTATAGATAATACATTGTTTAGGATTTTGGAGTGTGGGTTTGATGCAAGGGCATCCTTTGATGCAATTTGTTGTCATGTTGCAAAAATTTGTATTTTGGTTTGTTTTGGGTCAATAAGGTCATTTAAGGCCATTTGGGGTCATTTAGGTCCATTTTGGGATGTTTGGGTGCCATGTTGTCAAAAGTTGTAAATGTTGCAAAATGTTGTCATTATTGTCAAAAAACTTGTAAAACTTGTCATTATGGTTAACCAAGGAGTTAGTGGTCAGTTTTTTAATTAGAAATGGTTGTGATGGGATAAATATGAAATTTAATCTCGAGAAAAAAGGTTGGAGAAAAGTTGGAATGAGAAACACTTCATTTTACACGTTCATTATTGCATTTTTATGTGAAAATTGACTATAATTCACATTGTATAGATTGTTATAGGTTGGTACGGTCCTAAAACCAATTGGATAAGTTGGAGAAGGGTCCTATATTTTGAATTCTTTTGATTTAGTATAATTTCATCAAGTTTTGTGCAAGATATTGCAATTTTGGTGAGTGTAGGTCTAAACCCTACCTAGGGTTTCCAGGGAGCATAATTTTCATCATGGGAAGAATTTGCACCATCCAAAAATCATGAAATCTGGTAGAAAGCTTTGTCCCATGCCGAAACACATTGTTGTAAGAGGACAATTCAAATTTTGCACATGTGAAGAGAATATGTTTGACTATGTATGCAGATTAGCAGGGAGACAGTCCCAAAACCCTAGGTTCCATTGTTGTTTTGACAAATCCATGCATTGTTGGTTGTTCGTAGGATGGGGGATCATTGTGGCATGTTGTAAGGGGTCTGCACAAGCCATGAATTCATGAGACAATCAATTTTCCTTCTTTGTTTGATGTCATTGCCTAGAATGCACTAGAAGCAGCAAGTCCTTATTTGCATAAATCACTGTGGTAATCACTTGGTTGGGGTCATGTATGTTTGGAAATATCTAGAATGTGTTGTAACAAGTTTGAATAAACCAAGTTTCCCATGTATCATGTTGGTTGTCTATTGTTGGGTGCCAATAGGCTTTAGGAGAAAATTGCCAAGAATGAGCAAGGGTGCATATTTGCATCCTTTGTATTGAAACCTTGTTTGAAAAGTGTCAAGGTTGTTGTTTGTGAGTCATTCCTTTGCATTAGGGTTTTTTCTCTCGATTTTTTTTTCCTCACATATACTTGGTGTTATGTATTTTTATTGTATCTATGATGTTGTTTATGTTACATGTTATGTGCATCTTCTTTATTGTAACTAAATAAGGGTTTGGAATTGTAGAAATTTACACATTCTCTCCTCTAATAGATTGGTATAAGAATATTTTCCACTTACCCAACTTCCTTTTAGTTGGTATCAGAGCTTGATCACATTTGTTTCATATTGTGGGTACAAGGATTTTTTAACTGATCTTGTTTGAGTGGGAGCTTGTTGCAAAAAAAACTATTAACTTTGTTGTACGAATGAGATGGCGAGCACATCTAGTAGAGTTGAAATAAGGAAATTTCATGGAGACAACTTTGATCTGTGGAAGCTTGAGATGGAAGACATGCTAGTAGATGATGATTTTTAGTTAGCTATTTTTAGAACTATGGCATCAAGCATGAAACAAGAATATTGGGATCTAATGGATCAAAAGGAAAAGGGTCTAATATACTTAATATGGTTGATTTAGTACTCCTAAACATCCATGAAGAGAAGACTGTTGCACTTCTTTGGAAGAAACTTGCTCAAATTTATTAGGCTAAATCCTTGGTAAATAAGTTGCTCCTATGAAAGATGTATTCTATGTAGATGGAGGAAGGAGGATTTATTGCAAATCACTTGAATGCACTCAACATGCTTGTTTCCTAATTGAACTCTATTGGTGTAAAATGGAGGAGGATCCTTTCATGATTTTTTTGTGTTCATTTTCAGATTCATGGGACCACCCTGTCATGGCCATTAGAAGTACCACTACCACTTTTAAGATGGATGAAGTGGTTGCCTCATTGCTATCTGAAGAGATACGGGAAAAAATATTTGAAATGGCTAATGAGGCTCCAGTGGTTTCAGGAAGAATGAAAGAAAAAGGAAAAAAGAAGAACACAAAGCAAGAAAATTCAAAGTACAAATTGTGTGGGAGATCTAAGTCTCCTAGTAAGACCAAGGTAAAATGTTGGAATTGTAGAAAATCAAGTCATTTTCGAAAAGAGTGTAAGGAAGAGAAAAAGAAGAAAAATAAGGCATTATCCTATTTTGACTCTAACAAACCCTCTTATGATGATACAAATTCTTTTTTCACTGCCTTGGTAATGCATGCATCACAAGATGTGTGGTTGATAGACTCGGGTGATTCTTTCCATATGACTTCGCAGAGAGACTTCTTCTCTAAGTGTGAAAGTTATGATGGTGGGGAAGGTGTATTTGGGTGATGATTCTCACCTGAATATTTTTGGCCATGGAAGAGTCAAGATAAGATTCCTATATGGTAGAGTGAAGGGGATCGATGGTGTCCTACATATACTTGGTTTGTCATAGAACCTTCTTTTGTAAGTAAGTTGAATGTTGTAGATGTGCAAGTTGTCTTCTCGAATGGAGGATGCAAGATGACTAGAGGATCTATGGTTCTTTCTAAGGGTGTCCAAATAAGAACTCTATTTCATTTGGATCATACATGGTTTAGTGCAATAGTTCTTCTATGAAAACAAATAAAATAACTTCTAAGTCGCTATCCTCACCATTAAAACCAACTACAAAGAAGAAAGTTGCATCCACTTATGATGGTCATGATTTTTGGGTACCTAAGGGTGCTCATGCCTTGGAGATGAAGCTACTTTCTCAAAAGAAAATTCCTTGGCACCAAAGACTTAATCACATTGGTGAAAAGGGTTTCAGAACTTTGAAAAATAAATTCCTTGTTAAGGGTTTGATGATTGTAATAGTGAGTTTGATTTTTGTGAACATCGTGTCTATAGAAAGCAAAACTATGTTTAGTTTTATCACAGTTCTCAAAAATATTTTGAGATTTTGGACTATGTGCATTCTGATGCATTTGGTCCTATAAATATTCCTTCATTATCCAAATTTATGTATTTTGTTTCATTTATAGATGACTATAGTAGGACATTTATTTATTTTCTCAAGAGTAAATTTGAAGTCTTTAGTTGGTTTAAGGAATTTAAAGCCTTGGTAGAAAATTAGGCTGGTAGGAAGATTAAGTGTTTGAGGATTGATAACGATGGTGAGTTTTGTTTCATAGATTTTGATAAGTTTTATAAAGAACATGGGATTGAAAGGTGTAAGGCAACTCCATACACCCCTTAGCAAAATGGAGTTATGAAGAGGATGAACATAAAGTTGATGAAGAGGGCTAGGAGTATGCTAAGTGGATTTGGCCTTGAACAAAAGTTTTGGGTTGAAGTTGTTGCCACTACGTGCTATCTAGTTAACAAATATCCTACATAAGATCATGTTGAGAGGATATCTATGGAGGTGTGGTCAGCTGAGAAGCCCTCATTGACACATCTTTGTGTGTTTGGTTGTGAGTCATATGCTCATGTGCCAAAAGAGAAAAGGTTGAAGTTAGAAAATAAGTTTGTTAAATGTATCTTCATCGGCTATGGTATGGTGTGAAAGCGTACAAGCTTTGAGATCTAGTGGTCAAAAATATTCTCCATAGTTGAAGTGTTATCTTTAAAGAGATGAAACCTTCTTCCACTATTTTGTAGCCTACAAAAGAATAGAAAAAGGAATATGTGGTTCAACTTCCTCATGAACCAAGAAAGTTGAAAAAAAATCCCATAATGGACTAGATGATGAGGAGATCTCTAACTTAGCTTTGAAAGATCAGAAGAAGAAGAACCTCAACCTCAACCTCAACCTCTAGGGAGGTCCACTCATATCAAGTAACAACCTAAAAGGTTTGTTTATTCAATGCTATATTCTCATTGTATTTTTGCTTTATTGCTAACGTTGATGAGCCAAGGACTGTGCAAGAGGCAATGGGTACAGTGTTATAGATTCCTAGATGAAAGCCATGGATGAAGAGATTCTTGCATTAAATAAAAATAACACATGAGATCTAATACCTTTTCCTGAAGGAGGTAAACCTATTGGTTGCAAATGGGTCTTCTATAAGAAACTTGGTCTTGATGACAGTGTTGAGAAGCATAAAGCAAGGTTGGTTGTGAAGTGTTACTTACAAGTGGAGGGAATAGATTATAGTGAGATCTAGGACACATCAAAGAGGAGAGAGAAAGAAAGAATTCTCTACATTATTGGTGCAAGAGCACCCATGAGTTGTAGTTTCATCATTTTGATTTTGCTTTCTTCAACAATATTTGGTGGATTTAATGCATTTCTTCATCAAATTGTTCATTTTATTAGTTGGTTGCAAGAAAAAATAAATGATTATATTTTCATTTTGAATGGAAATTTGAAAAGCCACTCTGGGAATGGAAGATCCATGATAATTTGAAAAGACAAGAGATTTGTGAATTAAAATGGATTCGATCAGATAGGAAAGGTACACGCCATGAAGAGGAGGTGAGGAGGCACGACTGCAAGGTATGGTGATTGCATGGGAGTGAGGGAAAGATCGTATGTCTGCACAGCCAAAGTGGTTGGAATTAGCAATTTAATCTACAAGTCTGAGATAAACCTGTGCCACAAGGGAAAGAGGTCGTGGGCCCAAGAGATTGCAGAGAAAGATAAACTCGAACAGTCAAAAGAGCACGCCTTCATGGAAGAACGACTGGAAGAATGAATATGCCATCATGAAAGATAAGTTGGTAGATTTATAATAGAGAGTTCCACAAATGTTTAAGAATACAATTCAAATTAAAACCAAGGAAGATTTAAGACTATAAATGACGTGCAAGAGGATGCAGATCGGGGATGTAAATTAGCAGGACAAAATACTAAATTGTCAGGCTGTGAGAGATATGGAACTTTGGTGAATTTAGACTTGCGCAGATCACGACTAGCAGAGGACGTCAGAGTATGAGAGGATCGAGCCAGCATAAGGGGAAAAATATTATGTCGCATTAGAGATAAATGATGTGCAGTTTGAAGTCAGTGATGAGAGTGTAGAATGAGGCAACGACTGAAAGAAGAATAAGAGGGAACATTGGGTTTGCCCACAAACTATACATGCATTCTCTAAGAAATCAGATTTAATAAATAAAATTGGATTTATTTGGTCAATTTTGAATATGAGTTGATTAATATTGTGTAATCATGTGTCAATTGAAAAGAATAAATGAAATTGTTGATTTGGGAGTTTAATCGTCATGGAGTCGTTGTAATCTGAATTTGGTGAAATTGAAAGTGTGTGTGTTTTTTCTCTGCATCAATTGTTTCCTCTCAGATTTTTTTGTTTCATATCCCTCATTGTTTCTCTACAAAATATAGTTAACTTATTCTGACAAAACTTTATTTCATTTTGTGCTTCTCTTAGTTGTATCACCAATCTTTCATTTGTTTTTCTATGTTCCTCAAATCTTGTTCCCATTTTTTTTGCATTTTTTTTGTTCTTCTAGATTGAATTTTAATTTATTTGTTGAGTCATTAGCTTTCATCAAGTTTTGTTTTTATTTTTTTGAAGTGACTTTTTCACCATCATATTTCTTGATGCTCTCATCTAACCTTTGCTTCAATTCATTCAATTTTAATTTCACCTATGTTTGTTCATCCTCTTTGCTTGTAGATGTAGAGGCATATTTTTTATTCATTTTTCTAATTCATTACTCTTGTTATCTATTTCATTCCTCTTTACTTTCTCATTTGCTAGGTCTACTCGTAACTTTTCTATTTGAATTTGCAACCTATTTTTGTCTCTCTTTCTTTAGTAATGATGTGTACACCACTTTGTTTTCTTTTTTGATACATTAATTTTGTCAAAAAAAATCAATTAAGAAAAATCCATTTGGATATTGCTCACATCAAATTCTCTAGTTTATTTTGAATTTTGGGAACAACAATCATGCACTCCATGGTTTTTGTATTTGGGTCAAATATGGGTAATACCCTAGTCGCTGTAGGCTTTTAAGTTACAGTAGATGTATTCTCTATCATTTTCTTCCTTTATTTTTATACATTTATGATTTCTTTCTAATCTTAGCATTGCAATCAAAACTTGGGGCTGCAGACATAATTGAATGCTTGAATGGCGAAGGAGCACTTATAGTGATGAGAACATCTCTAATTATGTGAGGATGAGGCTAATGCTAAGGATTAACCATTTTTGTTGTAGACACACTAACAACTAGAGAAGTGCCTTTTGAAAATGGGAATAACTCCTTTGGGGTGGAAATTAAGGTAGTGATACTGGTAGTTGGACTTGGACCTGTCATAATCCTTTGCTTCTTCAAAATGCCTTGATCACTGGGTGTCTGTGTAGTATATTCTATTGTTGGTCTCTTGTATGTAATTTTTTATTGTAACACATGTTGACCACTACTAGTAATACTACCCATACCATCGCCACCAGTGGTAGTGCCAGTTGCACTAGATTATCCACCATGTCTTGGTTGTGATTGTATCTAATCAAGAAGATTTAAAGTTGTAAAAAATGAATTGTTTCACCTATCCTTATATGCCCTTGGTATTTTTTATCAGCTCAAATTCCTTGCAAATCACTAGGTTTTTTATGGCCTACCTCTATTGGTACCTAAATGCCTTGTCCTATGGACCCCAAACCACCACCTTCATAACCCATTTTTTTAGCTATGGCTGCTCCTGAAGTATATGTTTGTTTTGTGGTCTCACTTAAACCAAGTTTGACTTTGCTTCCATATTATACACTTTGTTCTTCCCTATCATCATATCCATCTTCAACTTCTTGAACTTCAGATGGATGCTCTTTATTCCACAAATCACTAAACTCGTCATCTTCTAGGATGTCTTGAAACATTGCACTAGTTTTTGGTTCACCTAGATCCTTTCTCATAGACCAAAAGGCAATATTTTTTATTTGTGTCCAATTTTCATCTATACAAGCCCTTCTTAGAGAATCTTGTATTTTTGTTGAAGTAGATGGCCTACCACCTTTTACATAAAATTTTTCATACATCCTCATTGGCTTCTCTGCTTCTCTTTGTTGGTGCAATATCATTATTTTTGTTGATAGTTGTTTAAAAGAACTAGCTTTCTCAACACCGGTTTCCTCCATTACTTTTTCACCTCGTCCCAAGAATTCTTTTTTTTAATATTTCTATCAACGGTTTAATTTCACGTTGAATTCTAATTGCAGTGTTCTTATTAGCCACAAGTCTTTCTTTAACACCACATGGGTCATACTGCAATGAAATCTATCAAATTTAAAAAAAATAAAATTTCATGTACCATAATGAATGTTTTTCTCTTAAATGTGAACCCTCCACATGAAAAAGATAAAGAAGTAAATATGGTCTTCTTTTGTTGACTGACAAATTATTGTTGATTTGTACTCTCCATCTATCGAACATATTCTAATGTAAAAACCCTCTCTATCACATGTATTGTAAGTTTGTAGGGCTCTACCCTTGATCCATAAAAACTTAGCATAGTATACTCTCCCATGAAATACCAATCAACCAATTGTATTTTTTATCCCAGTTGAATGTAATCTCTACAAGACTCAATAAATCTAGACATTGGAGTATTTGTAATTGCTTGATTCAATGGAGCCAAAAATTAGTCTAAAAAATGGTTGTAGTTTCTTCAAGTATTTGTATCCTATCTTAGTGGTAAAATCATATACTAGATTCATTATTTTTTCCTCAGCATTTGGATAGGGCTGAATTTGAAGCTTGTTGGCTAGAAACATTCCACTAAATTTGAATAGAAATAAATAGCACAAGTATGTTGTGAACCTTAATGTCTTAGTGAAACCTCCTTTAATCATTAAACATTGTTTCTGCATGGATTTTGCAATGTGCTCAAGAAAGTTATATTTGACAGGTGGATTAACATAATGGATATTATATACCATTTCAAGGAGGCTTGCACCCATTTCCCAATTGCTATCCAATCCAAGGAAAAATTATAGCATGGAAATGATATCCTAAACCCATGGTTTAAAAATATCCATTTTATAAGGAGTCTTATTATTATTTTTGAATAATTTACTATCCACTATTATTTTTTAGAAAAGAATTTTTGGACACTTGATCAACTACTTCATAATTACTAGCAAGGTTTTCTATGTTAATATGGACGCTTCCAAAATCTTCAGTTGTAAGCCTCAACACATTTCCAAATTCTTCTATAGTAATAGGTAACATTGTTGAATCTCTCTTTTGCTAATTTTTCCTTGATGACAATATGTGTTACATTCTGACATCTTGGTGATTGTTTACTCAGTTGAAACTGCTTCGATTCTGATTGGCATATTTACTTCATTTATGATATTAACTTTAGTGGCACTGATCCCTTGACTCCATGTGCAGATCTTGGTTAAGTAATTTTGGTTAGAGGTTTATGTTCCCTTGATCAAGTGACATGTTTCTGATTTGACTTTTTGTGCTATAGTGATTCACTTGATTATATGATATTGGCTTATTCAGTGATCTACAGATTGATATGCTTTGTCTTGATCAATTTCTAGCATCATGGAATTGATAATGGTTTTGATCTTCTTCAAAGTTGTATTTCTTTGTCCTCATTCAGGTAATGCTCTCCAGTTCTTGGTGCTTGGGTTATAAAATGTAGTTAGTTTTCATGTTTTAAGAAAACCCTATCGGGTTTCCTTAAACAACTGATATTGGCTTGGGTGAAAGGCATATTGAATTTAACTTGAACATTAGCCTTCATTATACCTCATAAGACATTGGATATTATAATTGGCACATTATATGGCATTGGTTATTATATTGCATTCATGCTTTGAGAAACACATTGCTCATTCTTTTGCATATGGTATCGGGTCTTATGGTGGATAAATCTCTAGGACTCAAGGCCGACAATAGGTATATGGTTTTGATTAGTTTTAATAATGTCACCATGGAAGTGACTTGGGTTTGTTTACTTGGAAACATATATGTCAATGGCAATCGACATTTGGTTGTAATAATGCAAGGCATCATTTGGTCGGCATTTCATATAGTCAACAATTGGTAAATGGCAATGATTTTGGTCGGTATGTATTCAAATGTAATGATTTGGTCAGGCCGTGGACTTCAAAATATATTATGATGTTGAATTATTAAATTAGTCCTTTCAGACTTCAAATTTTATCAAACAAGGTAAAGGATATTGGTTGTTTGCTTTGGAAGATTAGGGCAAACACTTTACTATTTCATTGTTCATGGGTTTCTAACCCTATTTTAGCCCCCACCATGGAAACCTGCTCATAGTTGTTTCACTGTGTTATTTGTTGGCTTTCTGACCTTCTTGGACAGCGTATGGGGAAACTTGAAAGACCATCACCATGGTCGACTATTCTGTCAGGCTCTTGTCATCGGGTAAGAGCTCGAAATAGAAAAGATGCACGGGTTGCTCAGCTGCTCTATTGTTCTGGTAAATTGCTTCATGGTGCAAAGTCTCTTTCGGTCTTTTCATGTATTCATCTATTTATCTTTTTGCAGAACTGTTACCTCCACTGGCAAGGTTATTTAGAGATACGTGTTTGCTTCTGTATGGAAGTTGAAGAATAGGTTTATTCTTTTCGTGGTCAGAACTAAAATGATTTCACATGCTCAAAACCGCATTTCACAATAGTTTTACTATATCAGAATTATGAGATGGTGGTTTTTGTTTATGGGTCATCTTGAAATCTTCGAATCTCTTCATATCCTTACCTGGAGTCTTTGGTAATTGTTCTTGAAAGCATGATTATATGATTTCGGTTATAGAGCATTGTTTTTTCAGTTACTTAAAAGTTGCAGTTGTTTTAGTGGCTATTTTTCATGGGATATATATTGTTTTGATGTTGGTTCGTTAAGCATTGTTTGTGCAGATAGAAAAGGATGGAGCTGCGCGGCGTTTGGGTGAGAGCTAGGGCCCGCGTGCCCTAGCTCTTCTGTTCTGCTCTGTGTCTGGTCTGTGCATGGCGCCTAGCTGGTGGAGAGATCTCGGGGGTGGGGTGTTTGCTTCTTTTCAGGGGTGCGTAGGTCGGGTTGGGTTCTCGGCCTTGTCTGGTTTGTGGCGGAAGTTTCTTCTACGTTTTTTGTTGTTAACAGCTTCTCCTTGGCGGGTGATTTCAGCGACTTGAGACTGCGGATCTCAGTCTCCTTCTTTCTCCCTTTTGGTGGAGGGGTGCTTAGCAATCTATGGAGAATCAAGGTTGTGTTACATCTGAAGTTTCCTCTGGGGACTTGGATATGGTCGAGCCATCTGGGTTGGTGCATGCTAGTGGGAAGGATCCGATGGGTAAACCCCAGTCTGGAGATGGGGTCTCCTCTTCTAAAGGGGTTTTTCGAGTTAAAAAAATAAACGGATGTTTGGAGAGAACCGAGGATCGGCCGGTTTTGATTATCCAACCTGAACAAGTTGTAGAGGATGTTGAATATTGGTGCAATCATGCCCTTATTTGCAAGTTTTTGGGCCTCCGTCTTTCATTACCTGTGTTGGATTCTTGGGCACGTCGAGTTTGGAACCCAGAAGGTGATATGGAGATTATTTTGGCTGCCAATAATTATTTTCTAGTTATCTTTTCAAGCATGTCAGATAGGAATAGGGCTTTTGAAGGGGGGCCCTATTTCTTTAATCAAGTGGGGCTCTTCATTAAGCCTTGGCACATGGGCTTCAACTCTGCCGAAGAGATCCCCTCGCGAGTTCCTGTGTGGGTTCGACTGCCGAGGCTTCCTTTGGAATTCTGGAGGGAAGATATTCTTCACTCAATTTCACTGCTTCTTGGAAAACCGGTGGGATCAGCTACACAAACTCAAGATCGTAAGGTAATTTCATATGCTCGTATTTGTGTAGAGGTTGATCTAAATAACCCATTACCAGATTCTATGGAAATTCGCTTGGGGTCCTTTTCTTGGATCCAGCAATTAGACTACGAGACCCTTCCTTTTAGATGCAGAATTTGTCATGAATATGGTCATTTACACCGCAAATGCCCTAGATTTAAACCCTCCCCCTTGGCTTCCTCCGAACCTCCTACGGGGGCCAAGGGGAAGGCTCCTTTGTCTAATGAACCTGTGGATAATGAGGGGTTTACTCAAGTTAAGTCCCGTAACAAAGGTAAAGGAAAAAAGAGAACCTGGTTGGACAGACAAAATGATGGTACTTTTAACAGGTTTGATGTTCTTGAGGATTTGGTACAAGAGGAAGGTATTCCAGTTGAGCTCTCTTCTGGGGCTAAGGGTCTGCATGAGGTTCAGGAGGAGGATGCAAAGAAAGAAGAGCAGTTTTTATCCCCGGAGGACCATCAGGTTGTTCAGTTGGCTAAGGATTTGCCTTCCCAGGTTCAGGATATTAGGGACCTTCAGGGGTCACAGGCTACGAAAGACCCTGTGGTGGTGGCTCCTGATCCTCCGGCTCCTAAGGGGGCCTCTGATTTTGTGAAGGGTAACAAAACTTCTCCTGGTTTAGGATTACAACAGAAATCCTTTAAAAAGGGGCCGCTTGATAAACCGTCAAGGAGTGGAAGGAAGACTGATCAAGAGAAGGTCAAGATTATGGGTGATACTTTGGTTGAGTCTGGGTCTGTGAAACCCATTGATTCCCACTTCTCCCACCCTCATAAATGATTGTTTTATCATGGAATGTAAGGGGGTTGAACAGCATCCCTAGACAAAAGGCTGTTCGCAGACTTATTGAATCTCAGTCTCCTGATGTGGTCTTTATTCAAGAAACTAAGCTTACAGTGGACGGTTTGGATAATTGTGCTCCGCGCATCTGGCCCCAGGGTAATTGGCAGGGGGTGGGTGCTTTGAACAGTTCAAGGGGGGTGGCTTGCTTCTAGAACCCGAGGAAGGTTTTCCCCATATGGTGGATTTCGAGTCGGTCTTCCATTTCTCTAGTTGCTTCTAGTTTGGAGACTGGAGAGAGGTGTATGTTTTCTAATATTTATGCTCCTACTGATGTCTCTGGTAAGTCTAATCTTTGGGCCCACATTAGATTCATTCGAGCCTTAGACCCATTTCTTCCATGGATTATTGCTGGTGATTTTAATGTTGTTACTAGCTTGGATGAAAAACAAGGTGGGTTAGCCAGGCTTGACCCTTCTGCAAATCTGCTCAGGGATATGATTAGCTCTTTGAATCTCATTGATGTGAAGCCAATCAATGGGGTCTTTACTTGGAATAACAGGAGATGTGGTGTTGAGGCCATCTCAGAAAGGCTTGATAGATTTCTGGTCTCGTGCTATTGGATGAACAGTAGGTTGATCACCAGTTCAGAAATTCTTGATTGGAGGGGCTCTAATCACTGGCCTATCAAGCTCTCGGTCACTGCTTATGGAGTCACCAAAAATCCTTCCGTCAAATTTCAGTTAATGTGGTTAAGAGATCAGTCTATGCATGATCTTATGGTGGATTGGTGGTATGAGGGGATGCCTGCCCATGGGACAAACATGTTTACTTTCAGTAAGAGGCTTCAACATGTGAAGTACAGACTTAAGAGATGGAATAAAAAATGTTTTGGGAACCTTCATGCTCAGAAGCTGGCTGCTCAGGCCAAGCTGGATATCATCACTCGTCAGATTCGGGACCAAGGGTTAACCTTGGATCTAAGTAAAGCTGAGTCCTCGGCTCTCAAGGGATTAGAAGAGTGGGAGCTTCGGGAGGAGATCTTCTGGAAGCAGAAATATCGTATTGATTGGCTTCAGGAGGGGGATAGGAACACTGCTTTCTTTCACAATTCAGTTAAGGCTCGGAGGCAGGGTTGTTCTATCTCTTCTCTTGTTTCATCTGAAGGGACTCATCTCTCCTCCAATGCTGATATTTCTAGGGAAGCGGTCAATTATTTTTCAAATCTATTTTCGAGGGAGGATCTTGCTGCTGGGGCTGAGGAGAGGGCCATCTTGGATTGTATTCCCCACTTGGTCTCTGCTGAGATGAATGGAGCTCTCTTAGGTCCTATTTCGTTACCTGAGCTGGAGAAAGTGGTGTTCAATATGAAAAAAGGTAAGGCTCCTGGTCCGGATGGGTTTCCTATTGAGTTCTTTCAGGAGTTTTGGGAAATAATAAAGTTTGACCTTCTCGAGGTGGTTCAGGAATCACATAGAAACAAACAGATGCTCAAGTCCATGAATTCCACCTTCTTGGCCCTCATACCTAAGAGGGAGGGGGCTAATCAGCTGGTCCATTTCAGGCCTATTGCGTTATGTAATGTTGTGTACAAGATCATCACTAAATTGATTGCGGAGAGACTCAAACCACTCCTCGGTACTCTGATCTCCACTGAGCAGGGGGGCTTTGTTGAAGGAAGACAAATTTTGGATGGTGTTGTGATAGCAATGGAAGCTATTCACTCTATGGCTCACTCTAAGGAGAGGACTATGTTCATTAAACTGGACATGGCTAAAGCTTATGATCGGGTGAGCTGGGAGTTCTTGCAAAAAATTCTCTTGACTTTTGGCTTCAATGAGGAGTGGGTTAATTGGGTTCTTAGTTGTGTGACCTCGTCCTCCTTCTCTATTCTCATTAATGGGGAACCTTCTGACTTATTTAGTGCGTCTCGGGGTCTCCGACAGGGGGACCCTTTATCTCCCTATTTATTCATTCTCATGGCGGAGGGCCTTGGAAGATTTATTAAGTCTCAGGTGAGGCAGGGTTTTATCCAAGGTTGGAGCTGGAACAATCATCTTCCATCCTACTCTCATCTTCAGTTTGTGGATGATACTGGGTTGTTGGGCATGGCTAGAATTAGTGAGGCGGTGAACTTCAGGAAAGCCTTAGACATCTATTTGAAGGCTTCAGGTCAATGTATCAATGATGACAAATCCTCCATTTATTTCTTTAATACCCCTCGGCTTATTCAGAGCAGGATTGCTAGGATACTTCGATTTCAGATTGGGTCTCTTCCCTTGATGTACCTGGGGATTCCTTTGGCTTTGGGATCTCAGCGTAGAGATTATTGGCAGGGGATTTTGGATAAGTTTCGGAGTAAAGTTAGTCATTGGACTCACAGATGGTTATCTTCTGCTGGGAGAGTGGTTCTTCTTAAGACTGTGGTGCAGGCCCTTCCCATTTATAGGTGTTGTGTGCAAGCTCCCCCTTCCACCTTTGTGAGGGAATTTGATGCTCTGTCTCGGAAATTTCTTTGGTCGGGTAACCTTCTTTCTTCAAAGTGGAGTTTAGTCAAGTGGGAGTCTGTTTGCCGGCCGAAGCATGCCGGGGGCCTTGGTCTTAGGTCTATGGCTCTTGCAATCACGGCCTTGGCTGCCAAGCTTTACTGGAGGTGGTGTAACCATCAGGATCAGGATTGGGCCAAGATTCTTTCCCACAAATACCTTCCTGGAGTTGATAGCCTTGATGTGCCGCGACTCGATTTGTTGGGTAAAGGTTCTTGTATTTGGGATACCCTTAAGAAGGGAGCTCAGTTGATTAAGGAGGGTCTTTTCTGGATCTGTGGTAGAGGCTCTGATGCTTTGTTTTGGCATGACTCGTGGGATGGCCACCCTCCTATTCTTTATAGCTTCCCTCAGCTTCAGCCTCTTTGCCATGTTTTGTCTGAGGCTGGTTGGATAAGGGTGGAGCATTTTAAAACTGTCAAGCGGATTGGTCAGGTGGTGGTGGCTTGTTGGAAGGACCCGCAGGAGTGGCCCATGGGGGGTTCTGATGAGGATCAGGTTGCCCTTGCTAGAATTTTGGAGGGTAGGCTCTGCAGCTCCCTTAATGAGAGGGACGTGTTGGCCTGGAGTCCTAGTCCAAATGGTAAATTTACTGTGGCCCAAGGCTATGCTATGCTTGACAAGAACTTATATGGTCCCGCAGAGGTGCATTGGTGGAAGAAGGTTTGGGACAACTTTTCTTGGCCCAAATGCAATTTCTTCTTATGGTTGCTTGCTCAGAAGAAGTGCCTCACTTGGGAAAATCTCCGTAAACGAGGTTTCCAGGGTCCTTCTATTTGCTTCCTTTGTTCGCACAGTGAGGAATGTACCTCCCACTTATTCTTTCTCTGCCCTTTTTCTAGAGAGATATGGCATAGATGGTGGGAGGCTTGGTGTCATGGTTGTACACATGCTTCTTCCCTAATTGATTTTTGGGAGAGCTTGGGCAGGCCTCCAGCGAAGACTCCTTTCTTGCAGGTGGCCTGGTCAGTTGGGCCTGTTCTCATCCTCTGGAACCTCTGGTTGGAGAGGAACCGTAGAGTCTTTAGTGGCTCCAGTTTGGAGAGTTTGCACTTGTGGAAGAAGATAATTAGTAGGCTCCAGGAGACTATTTCTGCTAAGTGTGATATGTCTGAAAATATTGATCCGGGTGAGCTTGCTATCTTGCAGAATTTGAACCTCGAGGATAGTAGAAGGGGAAGCATTGTGAGAAGACGACCCCGTCAGGTCAGGCAATGTGTCTGTCGGGATGGGGGTTGGTCGCCTCCACCAGTGGGGGTCCTTAAAATTAATACTGATGGTTCTTCTCGTGGGAATCCTGGTCATGCTGGTGTTGGAGGTATTGGTAGAGGTAATGATGGTGGTGCAGTGTTTTTCTTCCCTATTTACAAAGGTCAACACTCTAATAATCTGATGGAGGCAATTGCTATTTTGATTGCTATTGAGCGTGGATGCTCTTTAGGTTGGAGGAGGATCATTTGTGAGTCTGATTCTCAGATTGTGGTGGATATGCTGAACAACCAGAGGTTGGGTGATGTTAGTTGGCAATTAGCCTCTGTGGTCCGACAGATTCTGAGTCTTTGCAGTTCCTTGGATTCTGTCTCCTTTTGTCATATCCCTAGGGAATGGAACAAAGTGGCTGATTGTTTGGCGAAGTGGGCTTCTGAGAATGTGGATGGCTGGGATATTAGTGGAAGGGAGGTCTTACCTTCTGAATACCTTGAGACCTTGGAGAGGTTATTAGTGGAAGATATGAATTTGTAAGGTTGTTTTTGGTGCTTCTTGTGGTGGTCCTACCGTGGTGGGCTTCTTGCTCTGCCTTGTAATTTTGTTTTGATTGAATAAAATTTTTACCCCTCTTTTTAAAAAAAAAAAAAAAGCATTGTTTGTGTAGGCTGCATGTGAGAAAATGTTCAGTCTCCTTTCTATATTTGAATGCTGCTTTACTATTCTTGTTAGGAGAAAATATATTTCTCTCAGGAACTCTGCAATATCTGGTAAGGTTGCTCGACTGGAAGTTGGTAACCTGATGATCACCTCTGTTTTTTTTTCTGATATTCAAGATACTATAGTAACCAAAAACCAAATGTAATATTGAATTATGTAAAAAGAAGAAAACAAAGAGATTAGGGCTTTAATTCTGGAAAAACAAAAAGTGAAAAATAGGGTTATTATTTTTTTTTTAGAAAATTTTGAAAAATAGAGTTAACTGTTTTGAAAAGAACCATGAAAAATGTATGTGACAGTGTGTGAAAAACAGAGTGAGAACATATCACTGTGAATGTATTGAGGAGAAGTTGTATTGAGATTGAGAAATCAAACTTTATGAGCTATTTCCTCAAGTTGTCTTAAGGCTTGACAATGGGTAAAATTCTGAAGGGTTATACTTGAACCTTGAGAATAATATACATTGTCTATCAAGAGGCACTTGACTAAAATTAGAGAAACAAAGAGATCCTTTGTATCATTGTATGATTTAATGAAAACAGAAAAGGGGTTGGTGATCCTTGAAATTGGTGTTTCTAAAAGAGGGGTTGGTGCTCAAAAAACAACCTATGAGGCATTGTCAAAAATGATTATTGAAATGAAAGCCTGAAAAAGCCAGCAGGTTAGGGAGTGGTTTTTCTACCCCAAGAGGGTTTTCCACTCGACATATCTTGTGTTTATCTGTGGTTCATTTGATTTAGTGCATGAATGATTTAATATGCTATGTTTCCCTATTACTATTCTCATTTCAATTTATGTGATTGCATTCAATACATGAATGAATTTATCATTGATAAATGAGAGCATACATCTAGTTTATTTTAGTTTTATTAAAATTGTGAAAACGGTTAAAATCACTGATTCACCCGCCCCCCCCTCTCAGTGTCTTTTTCACTCCAACAAACATTTCTTCTTTATTATCTTTATTAATAATATTTTTTTATCATCATAATTATGGGTACAAACCATGATAAATTTTGGGCAAGGGAAAACCTTGGGTAACATCATGCATCTCAATCCAACTACCCATAGTGTAGTGATACTAATAATGTTGGAAAATGTTCCTCAACTTGTTGGCTTGGAATTCCCCTTAAAGCTTGGTGTTTTTCTCTTAATCGGCCTGAATGTTGCACGATCACAGAAAACCAGAACTTTGGAACCACCGATCGAGAGTTGTGAAGTATTGGAAACCTTCAACTTACCAATTGCAAAGACAATTTAATCGCGAGGTCATAAAGAATTGGAACTTTGGAACCACTGGTCACAGGTTTTAAAGTTTGTGAAACCTCTGACTAACTGATCACGATGTCGCAGAGAATTGGGAATTTGGAGCCATCGGTCGTGGGTTTTGAAGTTTGTGAAACCTCTGACTAGCTGACCACATGGGACAAGCCGATAAGCTTCATCGAAGAAACTCTCATCAAAGAGACTTGTCTATATCGAAGGGAGATGATATGACATCTCCTCAATATGGTGATGGTTGACTCGGTAGCTTGTGAAGAATGGGGGTTTGGTTTGGTAGCTGGCACAGTAAATAAAATTAATTACTTCAACTACTCTAGTGACCAAATTAAATGAAGATTTTATCTTCAAGATGGCGACATGAATTACAAAGGTGATCAAGATCAAATCAAATCAAATGGACAACATAATACATTGATTGCATAATCATATTCTAGGGTTGACAAAGAGCTAATTTGGGAAAATTCTCTGTAACCAAATTAAATGTTGTGTGGCTCAAGGCAAAGGAAACTTGTTGGTGAAGATAGCGGGAAAAACCTAATTGAAGTTAAAAATATCATATTTTGGAATCAAATTTAGTGTGTGAGGCTAATCAGGGAAATGTATGATGTTGTGAATTAACACCTAAGAGTGGAGTTTGTAACTTTGTATCTAATTTTTTTATTGTAATACAAAGTGGCTTTACTTGGTGTGTGAGTCTTTCTCTCGTAAGGGTTTTCCCACGTAAAAATGGTGTTCAATTTTGTGTTGCTAAAATTGTCTATTCTCTTGTTTTGATGGTGTGCATATTAATGATTATCGATTTAAATGAATTTTTATTTTTTTTAACTTCTTTCTTGAGGATTTTGCATTTGGAAGGCGTTTTCGCACTGGGATTTCCTTACAAGTGGTATCAAAGCCTAGGCAATTATGTTATCCTTGTAGGTAGGGCTGGTTTTTTGTGATAATTTTGTTTAGTGGGAGTCTTGCAGAGAAAATTGGTTGCCTTGATTACAATTTGAGATAGCAAGCACATTAGGAAGAGTAGAAATTGAAAAGTTTAATGGTGGCAATTTTGAGTTGTAGAAACTCAAAATGAAAGACCTGCTGGTGGATAGAGACCTCTGGATTGTTGTGTCTGAAACTAAACCATCATGTATGAAACAAGAAGATTGGGACCTCATGGATAGGAAATCTAAGGGGTTGATAAGGCTCTATTTGGAATAATCTCATCTCTTGAACATCCATGAGGAGAAGACTACATCTTCGTTATGAAAGAAACTTGGTGATATTTATCAGGGCAAGTCTCTGGTAAACAAGTTATTCCTGAGGAAGAAGTTATACTCCTTGAAGATGGAAGAAGGAGAATTCGTAGCAAACCATCTGAATTCCTTTGATATGATTGTTTCCCAGTTGGCTTGTATGGGTGTGAAGACAGAGGAGGAGGATTGATGTATGCTTTTTTTATGTTCCTTACCTGACACATGGGATCATCTAGTGATGGCTATTGGAAGTAAAAAAACCACCTTTAAAATGAAATATGTGGTTGTTTCGCTACTATCAAAAGAAATGTGGAGGAAATATTTTGAGATGGCCAAGGAGGCCCTTGCTTTTGGGGTAGATCAAAGGAGAAATACAAGAAGAAAGATAAGAAGTATAAATCCAAATCTGAAGGGAGATCAAAATCTCTAGGCAAGAAGTCCAAGGTGAAATGATAGAATTGTGGGTAGACTAGTTATATCTGGAAGGATTGAAAGAGGAGAAAAAGAAGAAGAACAACAACAAAAACTCTTTTGACAATGATTCTTCTCAGAGTGAT
>CM021105.1:346322593-346541267 GCA_007115665.2 Sequoiadendron giganteum | reverse complement strand
TTTCGTTGAAAAAGGTAAAGAAAGTTTGGTTTACAAGTTAAAGAAATCTTTGTATGGTTTAAAACAATCACCTAGAATGTGGTACCGAAAGTTTGACACTTTTGTGTTGTCATTAAGATTTGTGAGATCAAAATCAAATCATTATGTGCACTACAAAACTGAAAATTATCATTTACTTATTATTTCCCTATATGTGGATTATATTTTATTCTTTGGGAATAGTAAGGGAATGATTTCTGATTTAAAATCCCAGTTGTCAGCACAGTTTGAAATGAAAGATTTAGGTGCAACAAGGTTTATTTTGGGTATGGAAATCAAGAGGGATAGGGGAAGTAGAAAGCTTTGGCTTAGCTTGAGAAAGTATATTAATTCTATCATTGAGAAATTTAGTATCACAGATTGCAAGTAGTTAGTTGTTCCAGTGTTGTAGGGAACAAAGCTATCTATTGAAGATTGTCTGAAGTCTCCTACTGAGATGGAGGACATGACCAGTGTGCCTTATGCAAGTGTAGTTGGTAATTTAATGTACACAATGGTTTGTACCAGGCCAAACATTGCCCAAGCAATGGGAGTACTTAGTCGGTTTATGGCTAATCCAGGAAGGCCACATTGGGATGTTGTGAAAAGAGTTTTCAAGTATTTGAAGGGTACTTCAGAGTATGCTTTGTGTTATCATGGAAACTCGATTTGATCACAAAGACCTCTTAGAATTTATGGGTATGTGGATTCTAATTGGGCAAGGGATGTTGACAGCAGAAGATCCACCAGTGGATACATCTTCATGTTATTCGGTGGTACAGTTAGTTGGATGAGCAAGCGATAGGTTCTAGTTGCTTTATCTACTACTAAGGTGAAGTACATGGCAACAACATGTCTGTAAGGAATCTATTTGGCTTAGATATTTATGCTTTGATGTTGGGTTTAATGCAGGGAAAATTATTGTTTGTTGTGACTGTCAGAGTGTTATTTGTATGGCAAAAAATCCCACTTTTTCATGCTAGGATGAAGCATATTGATGTATAGTATCATTTCATTCATGATATGGTGGAGGATGGAAAATTTAATCTTAAAAAAGTGGATACTCTGGAGAATGGTGTTGATGCATTGACAAATCATGTGAGCACAAACAAGTACAGGTGGTGTGCCAATTCAATGGGCCTTGGGGCCTATGATATTTAGTAACTTCGAGTTTGGAAGAAGCTAGTAAGTCTTCGTCAAGTGGTAGCATGTTGGAAAATGTGCTTCAACTTGTTGGCTTGGAATTCCCCTCAAAGCTTGGCATTTTTCTCTTAATCGGCTTGAATGTCGCGCGATTGTGGAAAACCAAAACTTTGGAACCACCGGTCGGGAGTTGTGAAGTTTTGGAAACCTTCAACTTACCGATCGCAAAGACAAGACAATCATGAGGTCATGGATAATTGGAACTTTGGAACCACCAGTCGTGGGTTTTGAAGTTTGTGAAACCTCCAACTGATTGATTGCGATGTCGCAAAGAATTGGAACTTTAGAACCGTCGATCGTGGGTTTTGAAGTTTGTGAAACCCCCGATTGACCGACCGCATGGGACAAGTCAATAAGCTTCACCACAGAGACTTACTCTCATCAAATGGACTTGTCTATATCGAAGGGAGACAATATGACGTATCCCTGATATGGCAATGGTTGACTCGGTAGCTTGTGAAGAACGAGGGTTTAGTCTAGTAGTTGGCGTAGTAAATGAAATTAATTAATTCAACTACTCTAGCGACCAAATTAAATGAAGATTTGATCTTCAGATGGCGACATAGATTGCAGAGGTGATCGAGATCAAATCAGATCGAATGGACAACAAAATGCATTGATTGCATAATTAAATTCTAGGGTTGACAGAGAGCTAATTTGGGTGAGTTTTCTGTAACCGAATTTAATACTGTGTGGCTAAAGGAAAAGGAAGCTTATTGGTGAAGATAGCAAGAAAAATGTAACTGAAGTTAAAAATATCAGATTTTGGAATCAAATCTAGTCTACAAGGCTAATCAGGGAAATGTATGTTGTTGTGCATTAACACCTGAGAGTGGAGTCTGTAACTCTATATGTAATTTGTTTACAGTAATACAAAGTGGCTTTACTTGGTGTGTGGGTTTTTCTCCCGTAAGGGTTTTCCCATGTAAAATTGGTGTTCAATTTTGTGTTGCTTAAATTGTCTATTCTCTTGTTCAGATGGTGTGCATCTTAATGATTATAATTTGATTTAAATGAATGTTTTTTCTACACTTTTTTCCTAAGGATTTTGCATTTGGAAGGTGTTTCCGCATTGGGCTTTCCTTACAATTAATTGGTACTATTTTACTATTGGTATTTTTCATTTGATTTGTAGGCTTATTCTCACATGAAAATATTAGTTTTGAGTTAAGACTACAATGGATTGCAAGATCATAAATATTATGGTATTTATTTGTAAAACCTGAGGTTTTAAGCAGTTTGACATAATCTATTTTTTTATTTGATTTTGTTTTACCTTTCTAATATTTGGTCCGGTAGTGGTGGTAAAAATTATTGTACAGTGTGAACTCTCAACCCTAAACCCTAAGATTCAAAAAATAAGAAATGATGAATTGTAGGATTTCTATCTTTCACTTATCTAGAATTTCATTCTTGAAAAGATGAATATAAAGACACTAACAAGTGTGGACTAGTTATGTTGGATCCCAACATCTCCCTAGTGCACTGCATTGAGAAATCTCCTTGTGTCTTGACCATATCACTTCAAAATAAAATCACTTAGTAGTAGCAAGTTCATTCTTTTTTCCCTTTTCTTTAATATTGAAGTGAATGAAACATGTTACTTTCGAACTACACAATTAGTACATTACAATTTTGTACTAACACTTCAAACTAAAGTTAATAGTGTACACATCTAAAAATGGTTGCGGTCGATCAAACCTGTTAATTAGTTAAATATGAATTATTTAATTAATGTTTCTTAAGTCTTCTACATATAAATAAATTTAATCATTTATTTATATTGTTCATTTTCTAATTCTTCTAATTTAATTAAATAAATAAGTTTATTTAATTAATGCTACCTTCCTCTTAATTAATTAAATAGATTTTACAATCTATTTATATTAATTATCAAAGTTTAAATTTTAAATTTAAACGATATTCTTCCCTCCACATTTAATTAAATACTTTCAATATTTAATTAAATCATTTTTCAAATTCCCACTTCTCTCTCAAAAAAAAAAAAATTCTTAATATTTAATTAAAAGGCTTTTTCCTTTTCTCATAATTAAATATTTACAAATATTTAATTAAAGCCTTTTCACATTTCTCTCACACATAATTAAATATTTATTTATTTAATTATGAGAGACACCTTTCAAATGGTCTCTTCATTTTTTTGTCTCTCAGAATTCCACCTTCTTTTCAAATTCTCGATCTCTCATCGTTCATTTCAACAGGTTTGAACTCGACCGTCGATCTTGGCCAATCGGATTCCTACCTTCGAAAATCTATAAATACAACTCCTTCATGAGCTAAAAAGGACCTCGAATCTCATACTTTCATGCATGGTTATTAGAGTCACAATCTTAGCAATTCATAGCATTTTTAATTCAATAGTTCAATCTTGTAGATGCATATGCATTCATAATAATCTCATTCTCTCAAGTGCCATTCTATAAGTTGTGTTTGCACAACTGAGAGCAAACATATTGAAGCGAATCCTTGGAGATAGAGGACAATGGAACGAATTTGAAGAAGCTATTGTCAAGAGTTTGCATTTACTTTATTTTATTTAGTTCTCTTCAATCTAATGTTTCATTGGTGTATTGGTTTAGATTCAATTTGATTGACATATTCTAACGTACACATTTTTGGCGCCCATCGTGGGGCATCCCCCCGTATTAATCTTTTTCTTGCAGAAAATCTTATGTTTTTACAGGTGACAAACTGAAAATTTCCCTTTGGCGCATACGATCCTTGGTTTAGCGCATCCACAGACTGTTTCAGCGCATCCACAAACTGTTTTCGCGCATCTAAAGACTATTTTTGCACATCCAGAGACTGTTTTAGCGCATCCATAGACTATTTTAGCACATTTGGTGTCTGTTTTAGCGCATACGAGCCTTCTTTTAGCGCATTTGGGTTCTGTTTTAACGCATACGAGCTCTGTTTTAGCGCATAGACTTCAGTTTTGCACTTTTACAGTTAGTTTTTAAAATAGCAATATCTTGGTCATACGAAGCTCTTTTTTGACGATTTTTTTTTTTGAAATGGGGTAGAATTCCATAAGCTATCCAATGGTGTAGGTGTTTATCAGTTTTATTTGGGTTAAAATTATAAATTTCAAATCTAAAATCAAATCACACTATAACTTGGTCTAATTTTTAGGATTTTTATGTTGAATGATTCATGTAACCCTTATACCTTCTTGTTTCTTGGTTTAATCTAACATTTGGAGAATTTTTGCAAGTTAGAGAATCAAAAAGGGAAGAGGAAACAAAGGAAAAGCTTCTTATGAAATTATCTTTCTATTGTATCAATTGTTTTTAAACACTTTGAGAGCAATTATAATCTCATTCTTAAATTGTTGTCTGGATCCGAAGTGACCGCGGCCAGAGGTTTTATTGATGTATGGGGAATAAAATGAAGCAAACCTAGGATAGACATTTAAATCTGAATTAATCAATCCTAGGATAGTCACCAAACATAAATCTTCTTTTGGTTAAAATGAATCCCATGTTTTTAGTGAAGCAACATCTTCACTTAGAATAGAAAAAATTTCAATTTGGGATTTAAAATTGAACCATTATTTGCATGTTGTGATTGTGGCTAATAGGTCTATGCTCTCCCCTTAACTGGGTGATCAAAATACCAGACTTACCTTTTATTTTATGCAATTTAATGCTTTATTACATCCTTTAGAAGGCCTGCCATAGTGGGAAAAAGTACTCACCCTACGGGAACGACCTAAGTGGGAACACCTAAAGCCAAAGTTTCCAACCCACTATAATCAAAAGCAAGTTGTTGATGAAAATCCAACTTGACAGCAGTAGACAGGATAACCATCTCCAAAGCCTTGGGAGGTCTCTCGAGGGAGTATATCTATTGTCACACTAAACAGAAAGACTTACTAAGAACCATAGTGTAGTGGCCAGCTGTGTCAGTAACCAAACATTATCTTAATCACGGTGCAAGGGGAGGGAAGAATCTGCCCCCAAGACACTCACCATATAGTCGCCACAGATTGTTTGCTCAAGGGATTCGGTATCCACTTCTATCACTTTGAGTATGCACCTGGAAAGACAAACACACGGGTGCCCTCTAGGGGGTGACAAGGTTGTGTGAGTCGACGCAATTTTAAGCTGTGGGATGTGATTACTATGATGACCTATTTGACAAATTAAGAGTGAGTCTGATTGATATGCTTATCTTGTTCAAAACCTGTGGAAATCTCAAAGAACATACACTCTTTGTTTAGATTCTAGGAGTAACAAAATAACTATCTGCTTCTCTATGCTGTGTTTTTCAGATTTAAATCAGATTAAGATCATCCACAAACTTTAAAACATGGGTCATAGCGAAGAAAATTTTGTTCATAGGCTTTATGGAAATAGTTCAAATCAAGAGATAACAAAAGAAATGCTTCTAGAAGCTGAACAAGATCCACAGTTTCTCTTAGCTATGGAAAAGATCTTAGAGCAAAATAAAGACAAATATTTTTTTTTAATTGGCAAAGCAAGGTGTCAAATTTCCCTCTGACTACAATGTGGAGAAAATTAAAGAGAATCCTAAAAAGAATGAAACTCCCTTAAACGATCTTAGTACTCTTACCCAGCAAGTAAGAGCACTCCAGAGGCAAGTCAAGGAAATAAAAGGGGGCACAACTAAGAATTCCTTTGACGGAAATATGAACGTGACCTTTTCTCCTCCAAAAACAACATCAACCAAATTCAATGTTTCTGAATTTTTGCAAAGGCTAAAGGGGAAGCCCAAATCTAAGCCATCAAATAACATTGACCAATCTTGTCATGCCATGCATTTATCTTCATCCCCCATAATTCAAAATGAACCTCATGGTTCTTCCACCCAATTCAATGATCCCATTCAATTACCTTCTTCTATCATATCCTCTACATCCAGTGATTCATTTCAATCTACACATCTCGATCAAAACATTCTTTCCACTCCATCCCATGATACCAAAATTCTACAAACCCTTCCAATCTTTGATCAAGATCCCATATCTCAAGAATCATATGATGATCCCCTCCTTTCATTATTCGCCCATGATAATCCTCTTCCATCTTAAGAACAAAATATTCTTCCAAGTCCTCCATACACCCCATCTTATGAATTCATACCCTCTCATGACTCAATCACATCCCAAGAGCATGACAATTCTTCCATCCTATCCAAAGCTTCCCTTCCATCTAATGATCAAGCTACTCCATCTCCTTCATCTAATGATTCTTTTCCAAGTCGAGATCAAAGAATCCCATCATCCTCATGTCAAGGGCTCATCACACCTCTTCAAGAAATGTCAACATCATTTGATCATATGATTGAAAACATTGGAAATTTCTCCACCATAACTGTTGGAGACAATGATCAAAATCAATCCATCAATGAGCACTGTGAAGATATGTCTACCCCATCTAGTGATCCAATCGACATTCATCAAGAGCCATTTTTTAGTTTTGATCAAGACCCCTCCTACAAAGATCGATTTCAAGGAGTGTTGACGATATTTGATCCTATTGACATAATCCAAAATCCTTCCACCAATGATCGTGTTGACAATGTCTCTACAATACCTAATGAGTTAGAGGACATATCTCAAGAACATATTTCAAAGCATGATCAATATCTTTCACCAATGTCTAGCAATGATCCTTTCAAAAATATATGGACATCCTTTGACCTCATGACATTTGAGAAACTTCCTATGCCTAATGAAGATATCCAAGAAAGCAATCCATTCTTTGAAATTGACCCATGTCAAGAACTTGATCCAAAGCATGTCGAAAGCAATTATGAAATCATTCGAGATCAAGAATTTGTATCTCCAAGCCGCTACAATGATATAATGGACACTCTCCTATCCATACAAGATGACCATGTCTGTATAGCACATACTCGTCCATCTACCCATGAGATGCTTTCTTTGGATGGACACATAGATGATCTTCATTCAAAACAAGAGTCTCATACTCTTACTGAGGAACAAGAGTCCCCTACTCTTAACATTGGTACACATGATCAAGAAATAGAGAAATCCAGAGACATGTCAAAAATGGGTCGTGAAAAATTCTACAAAAGTGGTGAATCAGAAACATCATGTGAAAGCATATCAAGAATCAATCATGAGGAAGAATTTTATGTGGACAATGAATCATCAACACTTCTTGAGAAAATAGTACAATCTGACATTTCACAAGATCAAGCTAAGGATATCAATCAGGCATTTATCCCACAAATAAAGGATCCTATCACTTATAAAGTTGGATCACTCACCTTTGTAAGGGAAAATCATCTTATCAATAAAGGAGCTATCACCTTTGAAGATCCACCATAGAGCAGAGAAGGAGCAACACCTTGTTTCCAAGAGAAATCATATCCTTTTCAACAGATGAATTATCAAGGCAAAGGATTAGGCCTACATGAATAGGGTATCCTGGAACCAGTACAGATTATTGAAAATCCTAAGAATCAAGGCCTTGGTTACTCGACAATCAAGGGATATGAACATATCAGTAATACTTCCACAAAACTGGAGGCAACTTCGTCTCAAGCAAACGTTAACATAGGGAACACGAAGAATCCTTATGATGAAATAGATGTCAATACTACAACCCACCACATCATGAATCTTCATCCACCCATCACCCCATCCACAAATTGGGACCAACGTCAAAAGAAAGACTTGAATCAAAGCATGAAGAATGTTATCAAGGAAAAAGAAGCTAAAGAGCATATAGGACAAATCAAATACATATGGATACCAAAGAATACAAAGAAAAATTATCCCTATCAAACTTCATTAGTCAAAGAAACTATGGGGCAAAATCAAAAAGGGAAAAGTATCCATCAAAGATGTCCACAAAGGAAAAAGCAGGCTTCTCAAGCAATGTACAAAGTGTATCAAGCAGTTGGTCCAAATTCCATGCACACTTCCATATCCTCCCATTATTGCTCATCTTCCCAAGTTTGGAGAGTCAAAGGTTCCAAACTATCGACCAATCCATCTTTTACTCCTAAACACACTCCATCCACGCCTCCACGCATGATATCCAATTATCACATTGACCATGTATTGGCAACAACCCTTCATCATAAGGATTCAGAAGGGACTCTATCATGATGTGCGCACAAAGATGGGGTTAACTCTGGTATCAGCAAAGCAGATCAAAGATCTCAAAAATTGCATTCAAGTGCACGTATCTTGGCAAAACAACTTCTTCAAGCAAGATACCGATGGCACATTATGACAGAAGCATCAACATCATTACCACCAGGTGGTTCAGCATCAACTTAAAATCTCTCAAAAAATACAAAAAAATCAGAAAAATGTCTTGAAAAAATGGTTACCTTGATGAAAACCTGGCAAACAGGCGTCTTGGTGACAACAAAAAATCAAAAATACAAAAAATCCAAAAAAAAATTAGAAAAAGGATTGAAAAACAGTAAAGAAAAAAATCATCCTCTAGTGAAAACCACTACGGTGGCGCTTTGGACAAGTACCATGATGAAAACCTGGCAAACAGGCGTCATTTGTAGAATTGAGCATCTATGTGGGCCATTTCAAGAGAAAGCATCGCATCCATAATAAAGCCAACATCCCAGCCATATCATCTGTTCATCCATAAACCGTTTGTCTAGCTCATTACCATCTATTTACATTATCTTGATCTCGACAAATTTTGGTAAACACTTTACACTTGTTTATGGTAAACATCTTGACATGTGTCATTTTCATTGATCCTATCCAATCCCAACGTTATCTGAGCCTTGAAGCATTATCCGAATGAGCATTCCTCTATTCAAACACCTTATCTTGTCACAAGATAATCGTTGGCATCCTTTGCATGCTTACAGTATCTATCCATACACCTATTCAAGAATCCACCCATAGCCGTTCAAACATTGCTAGACATTGGGGGCAAATGTTTACATCTTGCTTCAGGAATTAATCTTGATATATATCCTCTAACTTATGTGGTGATCTGAACATTGGAAGACGTAAAATCAAATTGGTCAAGCATTGGCGAGCCAAAAGATCCAAATCACTAGCCTATGGCATATTTTGACAGGAAGATGCTCCTTATCAAGCTTTATCTTTCGTCGAACATCAATCTGAAAAATTCATATCAATCACATCTAACTTGCATGTCAATGTCACATCAAATCATCAAAATAATTTTGTTCCAAAACAAGCTTCATCAATCTTGATCAATTGAATCCAATCAATTATCACCTTGTTTGACTTAATACACTTAGTCAAACTATCATCTTGTGAACAAGTTTACTCTAGGATAACGCAACTTCCTTGGGTTTACAAATTCATTATCATCTTTGTTTGGCTTAACACACTTAGCCAAATTAACAAATCCATTATCACCTCGTTTGACTTACCACACATAGTCAAACTATCAATCCATCAATATGATCAATCAACCTTAGCTTGGTTTTCAACAAAATCTCAAAATAAAGCACTGATATCGTCATGCATGTCCGTATCCAAATCATCAAAATCCAAAAAAAATTAAAAAAATACATCAAAATTAAAAAAAAAATCAAAATATTCCTAAAATCCAAAGAAAAATCAATAAATCGTATGCTTTCATCAATAAAATGGTCGTGTCTCACCCTAGACTAGGGGAAAAATCCTAAACTCGTTGGGGGAAATCAACTTTTTTTTGAGCAAACAAGCAACATGTGTCAATTATCAAGTATCAGATCAACAATCGAATATCCAATAAAGCCTGGTCAAAACAACTTTGAGACATGTCATACATTGAAACTGAAACAAACTGGATGATCTTAATCTAAATTAAATGAATCACAAACTTAAAAGCATAAGTTGCAAAATGTTGTTTTGATATTTGATGACGTCATATCTTTGGAGTGGTTCAATGATGTACTGAACTAGAATCACAAGGAAGAAGTATGATTTTTCTTTGCTTGCTGTTTGTAAGCTAATCATTAGTATGATGCAAATTGGTCATGGGACATGCTCTACAATGTATCATTGATGACATTTCAGAATTTTCAAAAGAAAATGGTTAACTTTTGTTTGTTTATGCAAGCAATACTCAGGTCATCTTGGTTCAATTATACCTCAATGCTTGTATTAAATTGCTACATCAAACATTATGAAAGCAATACTCAGGTCATCATTGGTGCTAGCATACCCTTTGATGCTTGTACTAACTTTCAACATATCAAAAGGCTCAATGATGACAACTAAACACAGCAGGAAATGGCAACAAGGAGAATGGATCATTATTTCATTTAGGATTGCATAATTCATTATTAGGACTGTATAATGCATTTTCATTTCGAGGGCCTTTTTAAATAGATTTTTGAGGGTTGATCACATTCTTAAATATCTTTTCAGACAACGGTTGAGTATGACTAGACATTTCTCACATCTCATCTGCATCATCTCAATCAATTAATCCAATCATTTTTTCCAATCTCATCTTATCAAATCATTTAATCATACCTTTGGTCTTGTTCCTAGCCTTACTGCAAGCCTCGATCATCATCATAATCATCGGGATGTATCCTTCCCTATCCTTGTGTTGTTCTGGGATGTATCCTTCTCTAATCAACAACACTATCAATATCATCAAGCAATCATGCAAATCAATCAGCAATGGATATCATCAATCAATCAGTACATCAAGCAAGTTCAAATCAATTTCTATTTGTTTTTCATATCGCATGGAAACAAATTTAACAGTCATCATGACTCAATTTGCCTTTCAATCAGAAAAGCAAATCTATCAAGCCTTTCAATCAGGAAAGCAAATTTATCAAGCCTTTCAATCAGAAAAGCAAATCTATCAAGCCTTTCAATCAGGAAAGCATATCTATGTTACTATTTGTTTTTCATATCGCATGGAAACAAATTTAACAGTCATCGTGACTCAATCTATTTGACTTTCAATTAGGAAAGCAAATCTATCATTTCTATTTGTTTTCATATCGCATGGAAGCAAATTTATCAAATCAAATCTACTATTTATTTTTTATATCGCATGGAAGCAAATTTATCAATCAAATCAAATCATTTCTATTTGTTTTTCATATCGCATGGAAGCAAATTTATCAATCAAAAAGCATCATCAATCGGGGCAAAATCAAAGTTCTTCATCTTCATATCAATCTTTCAATATGGGTTTTCATCAAATCATCTTTATCAGTCGATGAATCAGATAGCAAACTAGTAAAAATTTCCAAAAATCATCTTTATCTGATTCATCACCCGAGGGGGCATATAGCATCATCAGTAATTTTTCAAAGTCAGGGGCAATTTCTTTGAAGCAATGCGTAAAACACATCACTTCAAAGAGGGGCAAAATGTGCACATCTAAAAATGGTCACGGTCAATCGAACCTGTTAATTAGTTAAATATGAATTATTTAATTAATGTTTCTTAAGTCTTCTACATATAAATAAATTTATTTATTTATTTATATTGTTCATTTTCTAATTCTTCTAATTTAATTAAATAAATAAGTTTATTTAATTAATGCTACCTTCCTCTTAATTAATTAAATAGATTTTACAATCTATTTATATTAATTATCAAAGTTTAAATTCTAAATTTAAACAATATTCTTCCCTCCACATTTAATTAAATACTTTCAATATTTAATTAAATTGTTTTTCAAATTCCCACTTCTCTCAAAAAAAAATAAAAATTCTTAATATTTAATTAAAAGGCTTTTTCCTTTTCTCATAATTAAATATTTACAAATATTTAATTAAAGCCTTTTCACATTTCTCTCACATAATTAAATATTTATTTATTTAATTATGAGAGACACCTTTCAAATGGTCTCTTCATTTTTCTATCTCTCAGAATTCCACCTTCTTTTCGAATTCTCGATCTCTCACTGTTCATTTCAACAGGTTTGAACTCGACCGTCGATCTTGGCCAATCGAATTCCTACCTTCGAAAATCTATAAATACAGCTCCTTCATGAGCTAAAAAGGACCTTGAATCTCATACTTTCATGCGTGGTTATTATAGTCACAATCTTAGCAATTCATAGCATTTTTAATTCAATAGTTCAATCTTGTAGATGCATATGCATTCATAATAATCTCATTCTCTCAAGTGCCATTCTATACGCTGTGTTTGCACAACTAAGAGCAAACATATTGAAGCGAATCCTTGGAGATAGAGGACAATGGAACGAATTTGAAGAAGTTGTTGTCAAGAGTTTGCATTTACTTTATTTTATTTAGTTTTCTTCAATCTAGCGTTGTATTCACTTCATTCTGAAAATCAACTACAACCATCCATCAAACGGTCATCGAACAACTACAACAATCCATCAAAAATTCATTGAACAATCCAATAATTTAATATATAATACATTTTTTCTAATTGTTTAAGGCATAATATTATGTCATATCAATATGAAATGAAAACATTAATTATAAAATATTAAATAATTAACAAAATCATTTGATCAACTACTTTCTTACAACACCAATAGGATGACGCCAATTAGGAATGATGGAAGAATATTTGACTTGTAAAATGCATTGTAGAGGATATCAATGAAAACTTGATAAGTGTTGAACTTTTAAAATATAAAAGGATATCATATTTTTCCTATGTGTTGAGTAATAGAATTTATGGTTTAAAGAGAACTATGCACTGTAATGAGATGGCGATAGGTGTCTTGAGCGGGGCCATTGTTAACAATAGTGTTTAAGTCATGAATTTAAACATGTGTATTGAAATCATTTTTAAAATGTATTAGGATGTAGAATCAATAAGCGGTAATAGGGGATCGGTTAGGAAATGAAAAAAACGCCATGAGTAAGAAAATTAAGTGATTAGGATATCAGAGCAGGTGGTCAATAAGGAAACATAAATAAAGTGTGAGGAAATTGACAAGGATTTAGGGTTTTGAAACAACCTTAATTAAAAATTTTAAACCCTTACAAATATGACCATAAATGATCCTTGACCAATTTTATTCATGAGTAATAAAGTGTAGATTGGAGACAAATGATTTCGAATCTATCACAATATCTTCACATCTTTTAAAAATTGTATTTTTATGTAAAAAAAATTACACTTGCACTTTCATTCGTTCCTTGGAAGACCTAGACCAGACTAATATAGAGTTCAGGCCTAAGATAGAGCTTTTTTGCTTACAAAATTCCAAGATCCTTTGAAAATAGCTTGGAATTCCCTTTTACAGAGACAAAGGAGAAACAAGATTAAATCCATGGACAAATATCACATTTTCATTTGAAAATCTTGTCTGAAGGTTCAAACAAAACTAGTACAACTATTTGTAAAAGACAAAAAGTATATCATTAGAGGGAAAAATAGTTGTAAAAGTCGTTGAAGAAGATATTTTATGATTTACATGATGAAATAAAATTGGAAAGGTGCATGATTAATCAGTTATAAAAATCTCCAGCCATGTTGCAAAGGTATCCTCTAAAAGCCACAAATATGCCACTTAGGACCAATAGAAGCTTGTTGGAGAAGATAGTGATCACACCATAAAAGACAAAAAAAAACCCAACACATATCCACCTTGGCAAAAGAGGCAAAAGAAGAGTTGAAGAAGATAATTATTATGTATATTTCTCCAACCAAGAACTCTATTACTCCTTAGAGGGCCATTAAAAATATAACAATTTATAGACTCTATTATTATGATCATTATATCTAGCATTTATAATAACTCTAGTTTCTTTTGTAAAATTGTCTAGGTCAGACTCTGGCTTAAATAAAACATCAATTGAATTATTTAATAAAGTCAATTTTGGTTTTCCATTCATATATATTAATGAGGAAAAAGTATGGATAATATCAATAAACTCATATTTCCAAGTATCAATGAGCTTGATGATCCCAAACTTATCCAAAAATACAGGCATCATTCCCTTCTCCATATTTTCAAACATTATTTTCTTGGCCTTCATTTACATGTCCAAATTTTGCTTAAAAGTTGAGACCTCCCCTAATAATTCAATATATTCAATAATTTGTGTAAGGTTCTAAGGGGTATTATTATCAAATGAAATCATTTTTCTCATCTCTTTGATGGAAGTGGCCTTGAGGATCCAATTGTTCAGTATGCTTTAGAAATTTACTTGTTGTGCATGATTGATATATGCCTTTCGTAAACTTTCGTATGCCTTCCACACGCCTTCAATTTTATGCAAAATATTTACAAGTCTATGACCAAGTAGGTCATAAATTATATCAATGGCCACTTTCATTACCTCTTCCTTGGTAATTTTTTCATTTTCTTGGCTCTATTTTAATTGATCCTTCAACTCCTTTATTTTGAGAGAGAGGGTCTCTCTATCTTTAACTAGGAACTCAACTGATCTTGATTGGGGATTAGGAGGGGAGCCAATATGTGATTGAGATAATTGAGCCACTAAATTATTGTATTCCTGCAACAACTTCAAATATTTCTCATACAATTTATTGTACTAAGCTTGTTTCTTCTTTGTAACTAACTCACTAAACATAATAGTGTGTACCACTAAGGAAACTATTTGAGGGGATGATGTTGTAATGTCATAAAATTTCACCACTTGCAATTTCACATACATTCTTGTATCCACTTTAGTGTCCATTCCCCTTGTATTTGTGTAGGCTCATTTTAGCCCGTACATTAGCCTTTTTCCCCTCTCAGGATCCTCAGGACCCATTTTCAACAGCTACCTTCACGCATCAGCTTTGCGTCAAACCCTATGCTTTTATCATTCATGTTATTTTGTAGCATGATGTGTCTAGACACTAGTGCAGCGTGAAAACATTCGCATGTCGCACTAGCATCTTGTGACATTTTGATGTTCAAATGACCGTTTCTGAGTGCCTTGCCACTTGTCATCTCCCTTTGTTGGTGGTAACGGATTGGGATTCCTTGTAACGGCTCAGAAACCTTATTTTCCCTCCTATTCTTTCTTTAAAAGTTATATTTTCAATCCATTTGGCCTTCTTCTTGGTCTTTCTCTCTTGGAGACACTCTCTTCTCTCTTGCTTTCTTGCTTGCACAACTCTCTACAACAACACACAAATTTTTACAACTCTCTTGTCTCTCGCAACTCTATCTCTCTCCTTCGATTCCTCAAGCTTGCACCTTATATCTATCTTGTGCCTTTTATCTTTGAGCATCTTGGGATTTCTCACATCCCTTATCTATTGCATCTCTATTTTGTGATACGGGTTTTCCTCCTTGAGCGGGGTTTGCTTTTATCACTCTTGCATTCATTTTATTTTTGCTTATTATTTCTCTCTATCTATCTAGTTGTCTATGGAGGTGGGAACACCAAAACAGAGGTTTGACTACAGTAAGTCCCTAAACAACCCCAACATTTTTCCTCGGTCTTATGTGTGTAGGTATTGAAGATATTCATTTGCTAGAGGCTTCATTACTCGGGTTGTTGTAATAATTTTATTTCTTCTCCTTGGCTTTATCATTTACATTTTACTTAGTTTACTTTACTCTCTTTTAGTTCTATTATGCTTGGTTATTTCTTTAGATTCTTAAAAGTTCCTGTCAATCAGATTGTCAATGGTCATATCATTGTTTTTGTGATAATCTCAGGTTTCAGTCCGTACGATACACCAGTGTGACTCTAGGACTCCAGTGCACCACACTGTCATCCTTGTTCCACATTGTTGTCCTTTGGCTGAAAGCCCATCAATTTGTCCAAAAAACCTCTATGATCTACTCACTCTGATTCTCAAACTCTCACCTCTTATCCTTGTCACTTGTGCATTATTCTTTGAGGTAGTTTAGGGTAGTTTGTTCCCCGAGACTCTATTGAGAATAAAGAGACTCATGAGTAGTAAATCCCCCTTCTCTATAGATGTATCTAACAACCTTTTTGACAATCAAATTTATGGATAATTTTTGCACAGATTCTGCCACTTTAGGCTTGTCAGTGGTTGGGGCCTGCCCATATTACTAAGGTTTCCCACTTTGGACTAAAACCAACTCTAAATTACATCTTTTCAGCTCACTCATTATGTGTAAAAGCCTCTTCATTATGATTCCTTATATATCCAAAGCAATGATTGAAGAAATATCCCACTTTGGGAGTAGAAGCAAACCACTTTCCCTTATAATCCTCCTTCCCTCTTTTGGGGTGATTTTTCTCATATCAAAATAAATTTCTTTTAGAACCTACTGAGTAACCTCCTCATGGTTTGAGGGGTGTACTTCATTCTCAAATTTATTTAATTTTTCCTATAATTCCTCCCTTCTTATTCTTAACACAAAATCTTTAAATTCTTTAGATGTGATAAATTTTTCATTAGTCATGAGTTGACAACAAGCCAAGGCTCTTACACCATTTATATATTAGACTTGGATCATTTAAATCCAATACGAGCCTATTTGATGGCACTTTTTGATCATCTTGATTAACCTAAGGAGGAGGAAAAACTTGATCCACCTCTTCATCACTTGGCCTGCTCTTTGCAACATCTTCCTCTTCATGCCTCCTTTCAACAACATCCTCAACATTTATAGAATAATCTACTAAAGGCTACATGCCACTTGGCACCCCAAGAATTATCACATGATGCATTGTCGATTGTGCAAGCATAGCTCCTTGTTGAACTACATGTTCAAATTCCTTTTCATTAGGCCTTTCCTCTAAACCAAGTTTCCCCATGAATGCATAACTATCAAAGTTTTTAAGCAACTTTGTCATCTTTTCAAAAGGATCCACTATATCAAAGAAAGCTCCTTTATAAGAAGGATTTTGCTTCTTCCTTCTTTCCTCTATTTGTCCAATTTTGATCCAATTTTTCTTTCTCTTTTTGACCTCTTCATCTCTCAAACATTTTTTTATCACATCATTTGAAGCATTGAACTTATTATAATATGGTGACCTTTTGGCCTCTAACCTAATTCTCTTGATGTAGCATTCAGGGTCACAATTTCTTACAATATCAAACTTTATTCTATATGTCTACAAAAGAGAAGATAAAACCTCCAAGCCCTCCTTAATTTTCATACTGAAGTTGGAGAAGCGTGTCCTAGGAGGAATATGAGAACCCTTCTTTATTGACCTAAGATTATATTTTTCTAACTCATTCAATTCCACATGATCTCCATGAAAGAAATTTTGTCAACTACATACTTTGGTAAGAAATGGGGCTGGATCGGAGTACCATAAATCTTGATCAATGTGTAATTAGTGTGCAAGTACCAGTCACCTCAGTTATGATCAATTCCCTTCTTTGGATAAAATTATAAGGGCCTAAGGAACTTAACCACCTTATTTGATAACCTTTTTAGGCCGGAGGCCTAAATTACCTAATACACCTTGCACAAACACATCTTAAAATAACAAATAATCAACAAAAGAACTATGGGAATCCCATAAATATGCACATCTGGAAAGACAATCTACCACCATCATCATCTGTCATTCTTAATTTCATGGGATTTCTCCATATCTTCATCTCACTATACAATATTTAGTGACATAATAAAGAATACCATTTGAAATACAACCCAACATTTAGGTCCTTCATGTCTCTTAACTTCTTGTGGATCCCTTTTGTGATGTAGGAGACAAAGTCAAAAAAATTATTCATGTACCTATGTTAAATATATACAACAAGCATAACCATGTATACTGACATTTGAACCTTGATGTCTTCTCCCAATACTTGGCATAAAGTGAAGTAGGTATTTATGAATTAATCCTCAAAAATGTCAAAATAAAAAGGCTTGACTTCATTTTTTTAAAACTTCCCTAATTTCCTATTTGGCCCTCTCCTTCTATGTTGTGGTAGCAACATTACTCTAAAACCGTGTTTGTCTTGGTGAATTCTCTATTTACAGCTCCAAAATTAATACCTACATTGGCCATAGCATTCAAGCTGAAGGTATCCATAATAACTTTCCAAGATATGTCCAATAATGGAGCTCCTTTATCACTTTTGATAACTTTGTTTGCAGTATCATAGTTATGTACTAGGGCCTTAATCAAGTGTATACTGAAAAACGCATTTAGAACTACCAATTTAACCAAATCTTAAGTCCAGAGGTTTGAGATCGGTTTGGAAAATTTATTCCTCTTGTATTCATACTCAAATAGGATCCAACCTTGCAGAGGGATAATAACATCCTTAATCTAACCAACTTTGTCACTTATCCTATCCATTAAAACCCTTGTACCTTGAGCATGCTTCACTCTCTTTGTTGATCCAGGAAATTGTTTCATTAGGTCATCCTCAAGGAATCTCTTTACCCCCCTTGTCTTAGTGTTGGACTCACTCATTTTGGAAGTTCTTAGACAAGTAGGGTTTTCTATAAATAATTCTCAATTAATCTTGGATTTTAATTCCTTCAAATTACCATAGAAAACAAGCCACAACTTTTCTAAGAACGCTTTAAAATAAGAAGAAATTCTTGAAAATTGTAATTTCACATAAATAACTAGAATTCCTTACCCTAGATTCGCTTGAAGACCCTAGTTTATTATGTACATCTTTCTAAAGGAGCTCAAATTTTTATACGGACTCAAAAAATATTTGATTACAATGGAATAGCAATCCCAAAATCTATTTCTTAAAAAAAAATAGTGTTAGTGGTTGTGCGTTAATTACCTAGTAATTTTTTGCACGGATGAAACTAGTTATGTATAGGTAACCATTTCCAATTTTGAATTTTAGCTATTGATCTTGAAGCATCATGGCATGATGGATGGTCACAACATTCAAAAGGTCTACCACATAAGTGATTTGAAAAGGTTCTGGTGAAAATGTGGTGTATTAGTACTATGCACTGAAATGATAAATGAATGTGTGTCCCCTTGTCTTTTAGTTGCCAAAGTATTGGTGCGTTGAAGGAAGAATATTCAATTTGTAAAATTCACTATAAATAACCTCAATGATAACTTGCTAGGTGTTGGTCTTTTAAAAGATACAAGGACAACACATTTTTCCTATGCACTGATAATTAGAGAATGTGGTATAAAGGGAAATGTCTATGCAACCCTCAAAACAGGCTTGATTTGACCATTTCATTGTATTTATTAATTAATTAAAAATAAAGAATGCATTGTATCTTTATTTTTAATTAATTAATAAATACCATCAAATGGTCAAATCAAGCCCGTTTTGAGGGCTGCATAGCCAGTTCTAGTATAAAGGGGATCTACGTTCTAATCAATAAACACCATGTGTCTAATGTAATTGAAGGAATTCAAGCCACCCTATTTTATGTATGCACTACATAGAAGAAATTATATAATGTTAAGGAAACATGTGCTCTAACTAGAAGTAGAAACATGTCTAGTAACCAGTTCCTTGTCGATACTTCTTAGCGTATTTTTCTTATGTGTTGGGTATTATAAATTATAGTGTGAAAAGGATAAGCACTAGAATGACAAGGTTACATGTGTCTCGAGCGGGGCCACAAATAACCAAACTACTTAATTCATGATTTTAAACATAAGTTTAAAGTTGTTTTAAAATGTACTAGGATATAGAATCGATAAGCCGTAAAAGGGGGTTGGTTGGTAAATGTAAAAAAGACATGAATACACTTAAGTGATTGGGACACCAAAGCCAATATTCAATGAGATAACATAAACAAATGCAAGGAGTTTTTGATGAGGTTCAAAACCCTAATGTAGTGTTTTAAAACCCTATAAAATATGACCATTTAGAAAAATTTCAGAGTGGAAAATTTAGAGAGCCAAGAATTTTATATGTAATACTAGATTGTGGATATATAATAACACAACCATTGATACCAAGTTGGTACTGATAGTGGTGTTATGAGATGTAAATCATATTCTTAAACCACAGGGCTTTCCGACCATGCTTGGGATCTTGGTATTTCACATAATATCTCTAAGCCACTAAGATAGCCCAAAATGAATTTGAAAGTCCATAGTTCCTCTTTGAGGTCCTCTATCAAAATGGAGTGAAGAATGCAAGTTGTTGTATAAATGACACATGTCACTTTGACATACAAACACAATTGATACCAAGCTATTGTTGTTGGTTATGTGATTTAGATCATATTCCCATAGATACCACATGGATTTTCAACCATGTTGGGGAAATGGGAGCTGTGAATATAGAAAATATACCTATCTTGGGTACCAATTGTGTCACAAAAAAGTATCCTTGGACATTTTTATGCTCATTTGGGTCTTTCTTGAGGATTTTGGCCTAGTTTTGCCTAGATTTAATGTTGTAATGTGGTCAACACATTCACATTAGGTCTTGGACCCTTGCAAATCTATAAGAATTATATGGTGTCTTGTAAAAGTGTTGTGAAGTGTTGTAACACACTTTGACACTTTTCTAGGATTTTTCTAATGTATTTCACTCAAACAACCTCTTTTTATCACTTACCAAGCCTTATTTCAAAGGTTTTTAAGGAATTGTAACAAACTCTCACACTTTCCTAGGCTTTTCATCAATAATTTGACCCTTTCTTATGTTTAAATGGCCCCTTAATGCACTTACAGGCCTTATTTAAGTGTCTTTTTGAGAATAAACTCGATAAACATCATTTAATATTATTTAATCCCCAACACCTAGTAAAATGCCTAAGTGGGACCAAGTCGCCACCTTGGGTGACTTAGTCCCATTTGGCTCAAAAATCAAAATTAGTTCAAAATGTTGGCGGGCTTTTATTCTAAGACCTAAGGTCGGCCTGTGATGAGGTATTTTTGGGAATTAGGGTATAATTGTGTATAAATAAAGAGTTTTACCCTCATTTCCAACCCTAACTAGTTGGCTAATTCATTCACTCATCACTCATTCATCATTCATATTCTCAAGCAAGCTAGGGTTTTGGCATTCTAAGTCATCAAGAAGCATTCAAGGGCAGATTCTTCAATCATTGCTACAGAAGTTCAAGATCTATCATCACGGAAAGTCTCTAATTCCTTTATTTCATGTTCATGATTTATCTTGTTTCTTCATTTGGTTTAATTACCTAAAAGGGGTTTGACCAAGGCAAACCCCCATGCCCTAACATCCAACATTTATCTTTCTCTCTTTATGTGTTTGTAGATTTAGGCATCTTGAAGCCTTGGAAATCATTGAAGAATAGGTTGTAAAGTTGTTGAAGACATCTCCTTGTTTGCAAAGTCAAAATATCCACAAAAAGTCACTTACAGTGCTAGAAATCACAATTTTAGATCTGGATACCTGAAGGAGCAGAAAATGCAGACTGGGGGCTTCCATTTCTACTTTCGGATTTTTAGAAAAGCCAATGTGGACTAAGTTGCCAATAGTGGTGACTTAGTCCCATTGCACATGATTTTTAGATTTTTCTGTAGATTTGAATACCCATTTGGTTGAAACGGGCTTCGATGCAATTTTCCATATCTGGGACTAAGTCGCCCAGAATGGTGAATTAGTCCCAGTAGGCTAAAATTCTAGAATCAGTAGCATTTACAGAGCTCCTTTTCATCCATTTCTAGTTTCCAAGTATATGCTTTCAGTTTTACTTCCCTATTATATTTTATTTATATTTCTATTCATCTTTCTAGGTGTTTTTGCATATCACAATGTGTTTTCAAACAAAGTGCATTTTCTAGGCTTTGCATTACTAGTTAGTTTCTTTTTTTTTAATTCTTTGCATCTAGGGCATTCTATTTAGGCATTTTCAATCATATTTGCATTAGTCTTGAATGAACCCTCCAAGTTTTTGTGGGAAATCTCTCTCCTTTTAGGTGCAAAACCCTAGAAGTGCAAGAGAGCATTCCTTCCCCAAAAATTTGTGGTCCACCAACTAGAATTATGTAGAAGATAAAGGGTAGTAAATTTTCCACCATCATCTTCAGGTAGCTCCAAGCCACCAAAATAGCCTAGAATGATTTTGAAAGTCCATAGTTCCTCTTTGAGGGCCTCTATCAAAATGGAGTATGAGAAATCAAAGAGTTTCCATGTAGACAAGATTAAAATACTTCTATGGTCATGATCTTTGTGAAAGAACTTATCTCCATCAGAGCTCCTCATCTTAGTTCAAAACTTGGCTCATGGTCTAGGTGAACTAGATCAACTTCTTTCCAATTCCAACCATTCTAAACTTGAAGGAAATTGGTCTCTCTTTTACTCTGAAACTACATAACTGGAGGCAAGATAATTTAGAGTATCCCTAACAATACCATGAAATCATCTTATTCCTTATTTACCTCATAAAATTAAAACATTTATCATAATTTAGAACACTACACTCAAAACCATTTTATGGACTTAAAAATTATTTCAATTAAAATCACCATCCCTATTCATGGAATTTACTCATGTGAGGTATAATTTTTTTGAGGCATCATCAACACATGGGAGAGCCATTGTGAATGTTATTTTAATTGACATCTAGCTTCATGTATATTGTACTGGAGAGAACCTCAAGCATTCAAATGATATGGAATCTATTACAAATCTTAGTTCGATTGACATAATGACAACTGTGAACTGGGCCACTAGCTTCAAGTTCATGTAGAGTACCTCATGTAATTTTTCAATATCAAGTTATCAACTCAATAAATTTCACTCACTTCAAATCATAAGATGGCATTACTTGTTTTTTAAAGATCTCCCACTAACACGTTAAATTAAGAAAATTAGAAAAGTACATATGGTATCAGAGCATGAGAACATAACTTACTACAATAGAGGGTGATCCCACAAAACTGGTTTACAATTCTATTAAGGAAAATTGCAAAACACGCCCCCATGAAGAAAATTTTGGGTTTTGGGGGGTTCAATCGAACTTTGGGCCCGAGTGAACCCAAAAGGGGCTTCACTCGAACCCCCCTTCGAGCGAACCCTATTCAATTACGAGACACATTTTACACGTTTCCATAATGGAAACGAAAGAAAATTTTGGAAAAAATGGGGGTTCACTCGAACTGCCCTTCGAGCGAACCTCCCTTCACTCGAAAGGTCAATGAGGGGTTCGCTCGAAGGGGGGTTTGAGCAAACCCCCCTTTTTCAATCTTTTCCCCCTCTTGTACCAAATATCTATAAAAATTTTCCCTTCAAAGCTCAAGTTGAGGATGAAAATGGAGGATACTTCACAAAACCAACTGAATGATGGTACTCCTCAAAACGAGCTATCCATCAAATATAATTTTAATATGTTTTAGTTTTATTATGCATTTTTTTTTAGTTTAATTAAACATAGGTTTTTCATCGAAAATCAAGCTCTTTGTTCTGCACATGTAGAAAAATAGTAGATTATCAAAAAAAAATTGAAAAATATTAGTGCACTAGATATTGATGTCCCTGATCCAACAAAAAAAAAATGAATTTTGATACATACAAAAAAAGGTTATGTTTTAGCCAATGAATCATGTCTAAATTGTAACTAGTTTAACTTTGAAACTTAATTATGAAAAAATAATTTAATGAAATGCTATGAAACCAATTCCATGCACTAGATATCGTAGTTACGAATCTAAATTTGAAAAAATTATAAGTTTATCCTTCATAGAAAAAAATGTATGTATTAGCCAGTGACGTCACTCTTTAAAAATGGTGTTTACTATTAAAAACTAGTTTTCGAAGGAGATGAGAAAAGAAGTGCAATCTGATTCCAAAAAAAATGAAAAAATATATTTAGAATTTATAGACAAAATGTCACAAATCACTAGTTTGCATCATCTCCAAATTTCTCATGGTTTAGCCACTATAGGTGTCCGAAAGTGAAGATTTGGTTAAAAAAATTCAGTTCAACTTCCAGTTTGGCCAAAAATTGTAAACCAATATTGTGGGATCACCCTAGAATAATTTCAATAGTGCAACTGTTGTCAAGATTAGAAAAATATATTTTTTCCTAAGTTAAGGAAATCTAAATTAAGAATGATCTTTTCAGAAAAAAACAAATTTCCATAAGATAAAATTTAATAAATAGACCATTCTATCAGGTGCAAAAAAAGACTTAAGTGTTTTAATAACGCATGTGAATAAAAGAACAAATGTTGATCTTTGTAAATCGAATGGCTCTAGGGTGATTCTGGAGGTTTGAGTTTGTAAGTCTAGCACTTCGGACATTTCATTCTAGAATCCAACTGTAGCCTTTCATCGAACATTCATCGAATGGTGAAATATTCTTGTACATTAATTTTAATTTTTTGAGTATATTTTTATACATTAATTTGAATATTCTTAGTACACGTGGCAATTGGCATCATAGCACAACTTGGAACAAAATATTAATTCTAAGGATTTTTGAGATATTAATAATGAAAAATACCAATTTCTTTTCAGGAAATTAATGATGCAAAATACTAATATCTTTTTAGGATTTTATATAAAATATAATTTATTTTCTACCTTAATCATTTGTGTATATTATTGTTAAAAATATTTCTATTTTTTAATATATTTTCTTGACAACTAAGACTAATATATATGTTAAAGAAGTGAACAAATGAATCATACAAAAATTTAAATTATCGTTTTAGTCTTCAAAAATCAATTGTTGCATTTTTAACCAAGGATTCACATTATTTTTTTGAAGGCTCAAGGTGGCAAAGCCATTGTATATATATTAAATATAAAAAATAGATACAAATTTTGAATTACAAAAAATTCATTAGCAACTTCCACATGAGATAGAATTAGAAGAGACTGGTAGCAAAGGATCATGATGGTCTATGAAGGCCCTTAACTAGGTGTTTGAGCATGAGGTGAATTGAATTGAACAAAGTAAGAGCAAAGATGAAAAGGGCTTCACCCAAATCCTTTTTCTAACACTTCAGACTCATGAGTGATTTATTTTTCATATCATAGACCAAACCATACCTCATAATAACCAAGAAAGATCTTGCATTGTAGAAGAATCCAATTCAACTTTGGGAAAGATTCCACTAGCAGGGGCTAACCCAAATTCAAAATTATAATGCTTAAATACCAACTCCAACAAAGAAAGAGATTAAATGAAAGGCTAAAAATAACATATCACCAACATCTTCACCAATTCTTTATCCAGCAAAATGTCCATGCTGGACAAGAAAGCAAAAGCTACCTCAAAAAATAGAGCCTAGGGATTTTTTGAAGCCATTCCCTACACAAAATTGTTCTAATAGCCTCCTCAATAGGCACACAAGAAATAGTGAATACCCTACCCAACTTTTCTCTATCATATGGATTGTTGCTTCTTTTCTTCCAAAAATATTTGGGTATAATGACACACCATGAAGACTACATAATATCATAGTGAATAGAGAAGAGATAATTAGAAAGTAAATATGTTATCAATGATACAAAGAAAATCAAGTTTGCGAAGTATATATAGAACAAAGACATCAATACTCAACACTTTAGCATTAATTCACCATAAGATACACATATTGATGTGGCATAATGTTATTACAAAAAATAAAATGTTTATATTAACCTATTAAAAATATTATGTAACTAGTTACTATAATAATAATAGAAATATGGCATGTAATGCCACATTTTATAATAGTGCATTGTCATAAGTTTTTAAAACTATGATGGTTTGAGAGAATGTGATGGAATGAAATATTGATAGGTGGTTGATAGCTAGAATGTGGTAGGGACTCGTTATCACCTAAAAGTGCACCCTTGCTAAGTTGCAAAACTCGGCCTACTAGTGAAACATGAGATCTTTTCCAGGTTTGTGGGTCACCTATGGTGGAAAAGAGCCTCTAGAGAGGGTCAGTTCCCTTGGTACTCACCTATCTTGACTTAGAATACTGTTGCTACTAATAAAAAATGACATGAATTGAATCTAGCTATGTGGTTGACACACCAAAATGCTTATAACTTGCTTCTGCTATTTTTGAGACACTTTTTTGTTTATTTAGCTAGTTCTTACACAACTCAAGTGTTCAACATGTTCATGCATAAGTATTTCATAAAATGAAATATTTGTAACCTCTAGAAGGAAAACCAAGTGTTTTTCACAAATAAAGAGTTTGAACTCTAGTAACATAACTTATAATCTACATGAAACATATATTTTATACCTAAAGGTGTAGGAAATGAGATAATATATTGGAGGATTTAAACATAAAATACATAAATATATATTGATCATTCATTTGCACACAATGTACCGATCAACCTAGAAGAAGCTCAAAAGTATGACACCATTTTTTTGAAAAGGTTATAATACAAGAGTCATCATTTCTAATATAGTGATTTATCATACTTATTTTATTAATCAACAAAACTTCTAGAAGAATTACAAGAAGTGAAATTCAACATCTTTGCTCAAAAATTTGCAAGTATGCATACCAAAAAATAAGGGCTTGCTCTCCACTCAACTATATTGACATCATGAAGCCTCATGAGCTCTAGTCAAACCCTTGAGCAAGAAAAGTACTACCAATAAGCGTAGTTCAAAAATGGAACTAGATTATTATTTGATAATCATAATATCTGAGCATTGTATTAGTGGGTATGCAACCCTTTCTACAATCCAATTTCCTCAAACTGTTCTTCCTTGGTTGCCACCCACTCAGGTGCAACAACATTCACAAATATTCTCATAATCTTAATATTAGGTGAATAGTCTAGATTCAAAGTGTCTAACATCAAATAAGGAAATCGTCTAATAATCATTGGATCAAACCTCATTTCCAAGATCCATAATGACGAGGTGAGAGCATACGACAAAGGACCAAGGTTTAATTCCAATGATAAGATTTAAGAATACAGTAACATAATTCACAACTTTTCCATAATCTAATGTTAGGTGAAATATCTAGATTAACATCAATAAGGAAATCATCTAATAATCATTGGATCGACTTTGTTTTTTATCACCAAGTTCCATAATGGCGAGGTGAGAGCATATGATGAGTCTAATTCCAATAATAATATTTAAGAATATAGTAAAATAATTCACAAACTTTCCATAATCAAATGTTAGGTGAAATATCTAGATTCAAAGTATTTAACATCAAATAAGAAATCAGCTAAAAATCATTGGATGAAACCCCATTTTTTAAGGATAAATGATAAAATTTAAGGATAAATGATGAAATTTAAGGAATAGAATACAACATCATTACTTATTCAGTTGAGATAAAATAATATCATGAAGCGTACTCTTCCACTTATTCAGCAGTGAGTGATATTCCACTGATTTAATGGGGTTAGAAAACTAAAATAATGAAATGAACGCATACTCTTCCACTTGTTCAGTGGTGAATGATATTCCACTTATTCCGCGGGGATTAGAATCTAAAATATACAATGAAATGAGCACATACTCTTCCACTTGTTCAGTGGTGAGTGATATTCCACTTATCTAGTGGGGTTAAAAATCCAAATATCTAATGAAATGAATACATACTCTTCCACTTATTCAGTGGTGAGTGATATTCTATTTATTTAGTGATATGTGTAGCATAAAATAGATATGTCAATAAATTAAAAGATTCTTATGAAAGAATCAACATATGAGTTCCTTGCTTTAAAAAATGCGCAAATCTACTTTATTGATAAGTTTTAAACTGTCATTTAACAAGATAACTAACATAAAATATCTTTGATAACAAATTAACTATCCCTCGAGAGTATGTTTGAAACTAAGGCTTAATTCTCCCATGGAATTTTTGTTTCATCACTTAGAAAAAGAAACTTAGGATACTACACATATTTAATTACTAGAATTTAGAATTTCACAATAATCTATAAAAAGTATACTATATAACTGTGTTTAATGAAACTTTGATTATTTTTTAAAAGAATGTCAAGTTTACTAATTAAAACATAATTATACTAACCAATAAGATATATAATTGAGCACTTCATAATATTTTAAGGCCAATTAAATTCTCATCAATCATCCTTTCCTTTAATTTATACAAGTCTATGGAATTGAATCAATAAAATATAATTATTGAAAATCCTATGATACTCATCGTACTTGCCTTTTATTTTTTATTTTTAACTAATCAATAAAATTTGGAACGTTAAAATATAATTATTGAAATTCATGATATATCCATCATATACCCCTTTCTTCTCTAAGTTTCACTAATTAATGAATTTTAAAACAATAAATTATAAATATTGAAAATTACGCAATATTTGTCATGTACCCCTTTTCATTTCCAATTTTAACTAATCAATGAAATTTGAATCAATAAAATATAATCACTGAAACTCAAGCAATACTCATCATACACAGCTTTTCTTTTCTATTTTAACTAACAATAAGATTTGAATTGATATAATATAAATATTGAAACTCATGCAATGCTCATCATACACCCTTTTTATTTTCTAATCCTTTTTTTTTTATGAATAGGCAGCTATCTATATTAATTTAAAGATAAGAGTACATATTCACAAAAAAAGGGTGGGTGGTAAAAAGGCACACCCCAAAAGTCACATGGGCAGCACCCAGAAATAACCAAAAATCAAGTCACATGGGCCTAGCCCAGAAATCCAAGAGCATAAGAAATAAAAACAACAAACAGACCATTAAGTGGCCAAAGCAGTGCCAGTAGAGTCGGGAGGGTCTCTTTCATCCATATTCTTCCCCCATACATCAGTGGGGTCTAGAGTGATGTCAGGAGGAGCACCCCAGCCATCATCATCTTTCTTTTCTTTATCTTCTTCCTCGTGTCGAAGTGAGATTGCAAGTGCCAACCACGGAAAGCTTTTACCACTATCTGGCCATCCAGAACCAAAGGCAGACGGAGTATCAGAGGGCCACCCAGAACCGCCACCTCCGCTCCCTGAAGCACCACCGGAAGGACATCCCTGACCAGCCTGCGACAGAGGAGAGTGAGCATGCCAAGGAGGGCGAGAGCCCCATTGAGCATGAGGCTGAGAGCGAGGATGCACAGAGCCACTCCGTTGTCGGCCCCAAGAGGGCGATCGACTGCAGGAAGAGGAGGGCGAGTCGGGGGCCCGAACCACAGTGCACAGGGCATTGCCCCAGTGGTCCAACAGGACTTGGAGGTGAGCAACCTCCAGTGCAACCTTGTTTGCTTGCACCTATATCTGTAAGAGCACAACAAATAATTGCTTTAGCATAAAGAGAAACATTAATATCCATGTGAGAGTGAGCAAATATGCAGGAATTTCTATCTTTCCAGATGTTGAAGAGGATTTCCACCCTAAAAGTGTGCCAAAGTTGGGTGAACTTAGCAGGGATCCCAGGCGGATCTCCCAATAGAACCAATGCCAAGAAAAATGTTTCGATCGAAAGGGTCGAAAGAAGTCATGAATCCAAGTCCAAAGCTGCTGAGCTCTAGGACAAAACCAAAAAATATGCTTAAAGCTTTCAGTTTGCCCACAAAAAGGGCAACGAGGGTCCTAGACCCCCAAGTGTATAAGTCGAGACCCCACAGGCAAGCCTTGGAAAATAATACACAAATCAAAGTGGGTTAGCTTCGGATTAACACTTGCAGACCAAGTGGTAGCAAATCTTTTTTGCCAAACATGAGCAGAGGAGTGAAGAAGCCACCTCTGGTTCAAACTGTTGATCATAGGAAAACGGGGTGAAAGCCACTTGTAACCAAGTCGCGGCTTGTAGCTCCTGAGAGGAGCATCTGGAAACCACTTGCAGTCTTTCCTCCAAAATTTGTTCCCATGAATGCCAATTTTATGAAGTATTTTTGCTAGAATGACACTCACCAAACCGTCAAAAGTCTCACGGTTCTGGTTTTGAAGTCTGTATTGGGCCTTAAATGTATCCCACTGCATGATGCACATAGTGGGTCGATGAAAGACCTATTGCAGGGTCTGAATGCCCTTTTTGTGAAATCTGAATGCTTTAAGCCAAGGTGACTTAGCCAAAGGCTGGCCATTATGCTCAAGAAGAGGAGACTACCAAATATTTTGCTGATTGAGAGAAAGCCCATCATGAAATCTAGCACCGGCCCAACGGATCCAAGGCTTAACAGCCTCCCAGGCACGCCAAATGCTTTTGGCCACAAAAGTTCCAACAATTTGAATAGGCTCCTTCATAACCAGGAGGGTTTGGAAGCCTATTCCTTTCCAGGCGGGTCTGTGAACAGGAAATTCAGAATGAATACAATGCCTGAGGAGAACCTTGCAAGCTTCATCTTCGGTGAGGGCCCAGATAATCCACTTGACACAAAGACTAGTCCCTTGTCGTTGAGTGGGGAGCAACCCAAGTCCTCCAGAATCTTTGGGGAGGCAACACAACTCCCATGCAACACGATGGAAACCCTTGTGGGTTTTAGAGGAGGCCCATAGAAAATCTCGAAGGAATTTTTCAAGCCTTCCATAGGCAACTTTGGAGGGAGCCCAACAAGAAGAGTAGTAAACATGAGTGGCAACCAAAACTTTAGAGCACACCTGAAATTTTCCAGCCAAAGAAAGAGGCTTGGTAATCTAGTAAGCAAGCTTTTGCTCGACCCTAGAGAGCACAGCTTGCCAAAGCTCCCTAAGAGAGGCCTGTAAAGTAAAAGGGATGCCCAAGAAATGAAATATCTCTCCCTGCCCAATCCACTTCCAATTATAGTTTTGAAGCCATGTAAGAGTGGGTAATACAAATTGTCTGTAACATAAGGTCTTGTGCCATTGGATGGTAGAGTCAAAGGCTAGACAAAAAGTGTTAAGACAATCAAGGGCAGCGGTGATCGATTCTTCTTCCTCCAAGAGAGTGAGAAATGAATCATCTGCAAAGTGGCCATTAACAAGATGCTCCTGAGAATTAGGGAGAGAAATCCCTTTGACACGATGTTGAGAAACTGCATGGGCCAGAAGGTAACCAAAGCCCTCAACCGCAAGCACATACAAAGAGGGGGAGAGAGGACACCCCTGCTAGATTGAGCAAAAAAAGGCCAAAAGAAAAAGATTGGTGGCCATTAATGGTGATGTAAGCTGAGGTATCAACAAAAAGCATACGAATAGACTGAATGAAATTGGGCCCAAACCCCAAATCTTGCAACATCGCAATAATGAAAGGCTATTCAATGCGGTCATAGGCTTTGGCAAAATCAATTTTGATGAACATGAATTTTTGATTTGAGCGTCGGGTCCACTCCATGCCTTCCCAAACAACAATAATATTATCCAGAATGAACTTGGATTTGATGAAGCCAGTTTTCTCTGGGCGCACAATCTGAGGCAAGAGATGGCAGATTATCAGAGCCAAAGCCTTGGCAATGATTTTGTAGGAGACATTGAGAAGCGTGATAGGCCTCCAATTTCAGATGTCCTTTAGATCCCCAGGCTTAGGTATGAACTTTATATTGCCCTTGTTTATTAAATTGCCTAGAGAGTTGGTTTGAAAAGCCTCAAGGTAAACATGATGCAGATCATGCCCAACACAGTCCCAAAGGGCTTTGTAGAATTCACAAGGGAAGCCATCAATCCCAAGGGCCTTATCATCGACCATAGAAAAATAACTTCCTTAATATCATCAATTGTCAACAATTGATCACAAAAAAAAATTTGGGTTGAAGAAAGCCTATGTGGCACAACAGCAAGACAGTCCTGAAGGGCTTGCTGTCGCACAGGCATAAAATCCTGTCCAATGAAAACCTGCTCATAATGTCACACAAAATCCTGGAGAATGTCAGGGAGCTCAGAGAGCACCCGAGTGCCATCCTTAATTTTTTTATTCTTGGGGATGAGTGCCTGACACGGAGTGCCAAAAAAAATTCTTTGGAGGCACAATCATTGATCTTAAACCAATGCAACCGAGCTTTGATTTGCGCTCCTCTGATAGTGTAATTATCAGCCACTTGCTTTTTGTGCCTTAATTTCATCACCCTGACTTGAAGCGATGTGGAAAAAGGGTTGTCCGCCAAAGCCTCCATAGCTGGATGCAAGTCAGCAGTGGTTGCTTCAAAATATCACCGACGAAAAATGGTCAGATGGCTCCCATAAATGCGCAAGAATCGAGTAGTATGGGTGATGACATCATTCCACCAGGTAACCCAACTTGTTTGGCTAGCCGATCTGCACTCCAAATTCCACACTCGATGAAAGTGGGCCAGAGTGGGCTTGTGGCAGAGCAATGACGTGTTCAAAAATAATTGAGTTTTACACGTGCGAGGCTGACAAGATGCCCATTCAATATGAAAAGAAATTGAGAAGTGATCAAACAGAATCACATCCATTAATGGCTTCACTGGCAAGGCAGAGCTGACAAAAGAAAAAATATTGAGTTGAGATCATGGCACGATCAAGGCGCTTAAATATTATGTCAGAACCGGCCCTATAATTACACCGTGCGCCAAAGGGAATGAGAATGGTGGCGGCCAATATTGGGATCAAAAATCTCCAATTTATTACGCATGTAAAACCACGCCTCCCATTCGCAAGCTTCCCAACGGAAGGGCAAGGTGCCATCCTTGTCATATGCCACCTCGACCATATTAAAATCCCCGTAGAGTAACTAGGTGGCAACTGGTAAAGAATCAACAATCTAACACCAAAGCAAAGAGTGCTCCACAACATCATTAGAAGCATAAACATTAATAATCCTAAAGGAATGATTATCAATTTTAAAGAGACTCCAAACTATTCGTTAAGAAGGATCAGTCCCATGATCCACAACACAAGAATGCAAACATAGGGACAAAAGAGTGAAAGCTCTGTCATGCCTAGCTTCATGCGGAGTGCAAAACATAGTATTGGTTGGCCAAATAGAACGACAAGCCGAAGCGAGCAAAAACCCAAAAAAATTAACTTGTTGGAGATAAAGCACTTCAATACCAGAATATTTTTGTAAGGTATCTCTAACAAAATACTTTCTAGAGAGGTATGTTAGACCTCAAACATTCCAAAAGAGGAAATTCATGGATGAAACTCTTCCATGCTTTTGGAATCCAGTTCCTCCTCAACCAGGGAAGAGAAACTATTCTTCAAGAAATCCTGCGGAACTAAACCAAGCTGAATAGGGGGTGAAAACCTCCTCTTTTCTAGCACATATTCTCCTTCTTCAGGCAGTGGAGATGGACTGCGAGATCGTCGTTCAGCTCCTGTCATGGAAAGGATATTCGGTTGAACATACATAACAGTCGCAAGCTGAGGCATCGCCTTTGACTTGGGCTGCACAAAAATAATAGTAGCTCCAGAAGGAGCATTTTTCCCCTTCTTTGAAGCATTTGAAACAATTTTGGGTGGTTCAGAGGCCTTAGGGGCCGAGCCAGAACCAATTGACTTATTTTTTTGGTTTGTAACTGTGGTCCACTTTGTTTCAGCCTTAGCAGAAGGCTTTGTTTGATGAGGCTTTTCAACATCTCGTGACGGGCATGGTGTATGAGGCACTACCAAAGGGCAGTCCTTGATCTTGTGGTCAGCTGACTGGCACCAATAGCACGTGTTAGGAAAATTGAAATACGTGACTTTCTAGGTGTGCGTAATAGCTCCTATTTGAATATCCATAGATTTTTTCAAATCCTTGGATAGGTCCACCTCCACATAGACCCGCTTTTGGGGCCAGGTCTGGAAAAACCTATCTAGTTCTATACAAACAACCCTCCCCAAAGAGGAAGCAATGTGATTCAGAAATGGCACACAAGGCAAAGGCAGACTAGGGAACTCAATCCAAATCGGAACCCGCATTTTGGTGTCGTCTAAAACAGAAAAATCATGGTTCCATGCTTGGAAAACCAACAAGGATGACCTAACATACCAAGGCCCATGGCCTAAAATAGTCTGGACATGATTAACTCCCGCAAAGCGAAATAGAAAAAAAATCCTTGGTCAAGTTTTGGACCATCTCAAGGCGGACCGCATGATGGACCCAAGCCTTACTGACCCATTCTTTCAGCACACTTTCAAGGGCAGTCCTCCTAACAAAATTACCCACAAGGGTGTGTTGTTCAAGCCATTGGCAAGCAGAATCAAAATCTTGTAAAAGAAAAATCACATCAGCTGGAGTATCAGAATTCTTACCTCGTGAAAGACTTTCAGAACAAATTTTTGAGGACATTTGTTTGGAGGAGGATCCATTGAACTGCGTCGACGAACCGTTAATACTAACATGAATTTTTGGGTTAGAGTCAGTTGAAGACATAATAAACCCCTAAAATCGAAGTAAATGCGATCGTACTCAATGAGGGAGGATTTTTCCTACGCAGTATGATGCAAGAGGGGCCAAGGATGACCACAGAAAACAAAAAACCCTAGCAGAGCTCATACACCCCCCCTTTCTAATTTTTTAACTAATCTATAGAAAATAACAATAAAATATACATATTGAAATTCATGCTATACTCATTGTACATCCCTTTCTATGTGAAATAATAAAATATAACCATTGAAATTCATAAAGTTTTCATGGAAAAATAAATGATTGAAATAGAAATAATGATTTGATATCAAACACTCATTGAATTTTAATAAAATAAGGATAGCATAAAGAAGTAATTACAATTGTTGTGAACCCTAAATAACAAAACATCCAGCTGAGAGCTAATATGTAAGAAGCATTACCAAAGTACATCAAGCTCTATAAGGGTGCATACAATGTTGCACGGTTTGATGACATTTGGTTACATTTTCTAGATATGATTTGTTTCATCGAACATAACAATGGGTTAATCAAGTATAGATATTCTTTTTAACAAAAAGGGATAGGTGAAGCATAGATAATGTACACAATTCTATTTGATAGATTTCCTCTGAGTTAGATGTCTCTTTTATATTGGGAGTGTGAGGAGTTCCATATACTGTAAGTCATATGTAGATCTAAAAATAGATCGCCTTTTATTGTGGATTATAAAAGGACCTGTCCTTTCTAAGAAGGATGGTCTTTCAGATTTGCAAGGTAGATAACTATATACTAGATTGATTTGTCGAAGAAAAGTATTTAGAAGCTTCAATCAATTGCAATTGACAAATGTGAAATCGAATTTCATAATTTTTGCTAGCATTCACCAGTATGAGCAAAAATGGAAGTTTTGAAACCGAGTATTGACATACAAGCAGCATAAATGGTAGAGGAATACTATCAGATGATGTAGTTACAACTGCCATGACAGACGTGTATGCAAAAATATGGAACATAGACAAGGCTCATGAACTGCTTGACAAAATACCACGAGGAATGTGGCTACCAACACCCCCTCAGTTGTTGCATAAGTACAGAATAGATTTGTTTGCAAAGGCTTTTAAGGAGTTTGTACCAACATTGAATGCATTGCCCCTCCTCCACTTCCATTCCATCATGCTGGTTGTATGGAGAGAGTTCATGAAAAGGTTTCCATAACAACTACAAAATAAAGGACCACGATTTAACAGAGGTTCCATCTTATGAAAGAATTTGTGTAGTATATGCACTATTTGGATTTAATGAAAAAGGCTTTAGAAAATGCTAAGCAATGCAACTGGCATGTACAATAATCGAGTACAGTTTACCCTAAAAATTACTTCCTAATCACCGTTCCCAAATCTGGAACAGATATAACAATTCCATTTCCTCTAATTTCAAATCCCATGCCTGATCAACATACACGCTAATCAAAAGAATATTCGCATAACTTATACAGCCATCCCTCTGCTATGATATTCCCATCCATGGTCACATTAATCTGGAAAATGAATAAGAGAATTAACTAAGAACAGTCATATTTTGTGCAGGACAGACGGTATTCTACAAAAGGTAAAGCAAATGAAGACATTCGACTCAAGAATGGCAACCAATGTTTTAATCCTTAGAGCAACAAATAAAATTGGAGGAGGAATACCTGAATACTGTATTGAATCCCTGCCTTTCTGATTTTTAGCCCTTGTTTAAAGAATCTTTTTGCATCTGTCATACCATGCCCGTATCTCCTGTACTTTTCCTTTCTCCCTCGTTTTCCTGTCAAAGAAAGGTTCCCCCTTGTCTCGCCCCCACTCCCCTTAATATTCCCACTACCCTTCAGTTACAAAAAAGATTAAATGCATACATGTATTCCGCCAGACTGATTTGGACAGACTTCCTTTTAGACATAGGGCACTAACTTCGCATTTCTAATTATCCTACTTGGAAATTTCAAATCATTCTCAATTTTTTATAATTTATTTGGCAAGTCTCGTGATTATAGCTTTCATTTCAGGGCCACATCATTAAATATGACGTCACATCAACATGCTTTTTGTCAAGATGTAGTTGATCAATACTTGTGCATTCACATCATGGGTAGTTGAGCGTTGATGTGGCATCACATGATTGGTTGTTTTTTAGATCAAAGGAATGCATTTTGTTTAATTATGGGTAGTCATGTCACAACTATCGGTCCGATATTGATAAAAATATTGGGCATTATATAAACAACTACTATCACAACTATTCAAACATGCTCAACTACTGGGTCCTCTCCCCATTACCTTATTGTTTTCGCTTATTAATTTCTAACAGCCGTAGGAATTAAAATCTATTTGTTTATTTATTTAAAACTTATCAATTTAAGAATAGTTTAAGTCCCAGCTTAAAACAAATAAGTAATATTCCATTAAATTGTATTGGGCTAATTATAACTCATCTATGTATTTATTTATCCATGCATTTCGATAATGCTAAATTTGCTCATTAAAATTAAGGATTTCATTATATTCATTGATTTAAATAATTTAGCTTGAAAAAAATGTAAAGTATTCTAAACAAAATGGAAGTAATTAAAATGGTTTAGGTGAGCAAAATATCAATCAAAAATAAATTTTCCTAATAAAATATATTTTTGCCAAATTACTAAAAAATGATAACATTAACAATTTTAAGCCAAAAGAGAAATGTATATTCGAGTGATTATTCTAAAGAGGGTTGTGACACACAATGAGATAGTTGTTGAAAAGGCAACATTACTGGATTTTATTGACAGAAAGGTGTTCTTACAACAAGTCGGGAAACTATATTCCTTGCTTGAAAATACTTAAAAAATGTATCTCTTAGTGTTGTAACTGATAAAATTGAGTTACAATGCTCTACATTTTTTTTGCTTCTACAACTCAAAAATAAGAAAGAACTAACTAGAAAAGATAGCCTAAGTGTCCTATATCTCATCGCAAGCATAGGAGAGCATATAGGACCTAATTTTGACTAAGTTACAAGGCTTGAAAATAAGGCAACCTACTTTGTATGCCCAAGAAGTTTTCTTGTTTGACTTAGTCTCTTCCCACTAGTTGAAGTGTGCTTTAGCTAGTTATGAAGCTCCTATCTCCTTGGAAGAAGTTTTAACTACCCCTAAATGCTTGCAAACTTCCCTTGAAAATATCTACCTACTATCATTGTCATCCTTTTGACCTCAATTGCTCAATAAATCCCTCCTAGATGCTTGCATGATGTCTTTGCAATCCATAAAGACCACAAAATTGTTTAACCTCCTTCATGAATGTCTACACTGTCCCTTGAAAATCTCAACCTACTATCCTTGTTATCCTTTTGCATGAGGTTCTAGAATTTTTGGTCATGCTTAAGGAAAAATTGCCCCTGGTTGCCTTCAAACTTTAACCAACTTTAGTCATAACCATGTAGACTCTTTAACAAGCCTCAAGCGGATTGTAAGAGCCTCAAACTAACCCTTCTAGCTTAATTATTGTCATATTTTTCTAAGGTCTGCACTCTTCTTGATTTATTAGTTTGATTGTCCTTTGATGAAGATATCTCTTGTGTGACTTATTCAACTGCAACACCTTGATTATAGACTATCTTTTGAACCTTCATTATACATGTCTTTGACACCATTGAAATCAAACCCCTTATCTCTTATTGCTAATTTACCTGTAGGTTGTTTCCACCATGGATGAAAAGACTGTCATGCAACCATTGATCTTCTATGATGTGTTTTGTAATACTTTTCATAGTCATAACATCCTTCAACATTTGCCTATATGATACAATTTATGATCCCTTGAATGATTGTGATACACATTCTATGAGGTTAATGCGTTTCCTCAATTATCATTTAGGACACCCCGGTTTCATCTTTGTCTTTAGAATCAATACATTTTTTGGCAATACCTACTTAATCTTGACTATACTTGAGTTCCTACTATCATCCCATGCTAAAACCTTGACTATTGCTATGCACTTGCCTCTCAACACAATCCTTTATTGTGATTACATAGTTTTAATGTCGGGTTGACTAGAAACCCTTTCTCTATAATTTTGTTGATGTTGATGCTTCCTTTGAGTATTTGCATTATTCATGATTTTTTTAGCTCAACATTTGATTTGAATTATATCTTGCAAAAATTAGCTAGGCTAGATGATTAGAAATTACAAGTTGTTGAGATCATTTTCAACATGAATGTCTTCATTACTATCTTGATAGATCTTCTCATTGTTACCAAGTTCTTGGAACTCTAAAATCTTTGAAGTGATAAACTAAAACATAAAGTTCAAGAATTTTTGAAAAACAAATAGAATTTTATTACAAGAAAGAAAAACTTGTAGACTTCAAAGCATAAAAAATGCCAATCTCAACCTCAAAACTAAAGGTCCCCTATGGACTGTCCTCTTTTTCACTATCATTCTATGATTGTTCTTCATTGTATTTGACTTCATTGTCACTTTATATAGTGACTGTCTTAGTTTTAGGCTACTACTATTGTAGCTATCATTATATGATGTGCCTCTTCTATGTAAATACTACCTTCTTTCCATAGTGTTGCCCTCCTTTCAACACTTTGATAGTCCCCTGTGACATTTGCCCCTTGACAATCTATACTATCCTTTTTTTATTTGTACTCTCTTGACTATCATTATGGACCCTAGTTATATTACCTTTTGAAGAGTATGACCTTTCTCTTACTATCATGAGGACTGCCCATTATTTCACAGTCCATAAGGGTAAGTGCAAAAAGATGGGGGCCAAAAAGGGGTCTTAAGTGGCCACTTTTTTCTTCTTTTTTTTTCTGAAATCCAGAAATTCTGACCTTTGGTGACAAATTGAGGATAGTTACACTCAAAATTTTAAGATGCAACAAAAAAAATGTACGAAGTGCTCTAAGTCTACTTTCTAAACTACTATTTTTTTTTTTAAATGATAGAGATTAAAGGGTTCAAAAAAGGGAGCCATAGAAATAGGTGTTGAAATCACAACATAGTGTTTGTTGTGGCTCCCTCAAAAGGTTAACTTTTTTTGGTATTTTTAAAATCGCTTCAGTGAGAAATTAGATAATAGCATGTAGTTTATGCCTGAATTTTTTGATAATTTTTTAATTAATATATGATTTTTTACTAATTTTTGAAGTGGACACAACGGAAAAAATAGAATTTTGGTCGTGCTAACCCTATATTTTTTTGAAAATTAATCAAAAATCACTTTTTTCAATATGTGTAGAATGGAGTCTAGTTAATAAAAATGTAATTTATTTCAAATTTCAATGAACAGTTAAAAAGTAAAGTAAAAAATATTGAACATTGTTTTTCTAACAAAAACAGACACACGAACAAAAGACATTAAAGTTGAACAGCTTAACATTTTCAAAATGTGAAAAAAATTACATCATTAAATAGCTAAGAGAGACCTGAGATTACCCACATGTGTGATTGACTCGACCTTGAAACACATGCAAACCTGATGGTTAGCACAAACAAAATTATGTGACATTTCTTAAAATATGCAAAAACACGTCTTTGGATGTTAGGAAGGCACTCCAAGCCTTTGGGCTGGAAATCCAAAGCAAATCCCAAGCCTAAGGCTTGGGGATTCCCAAGGCAAGCAAGCATGTTATAACACGCTCATGTTATTTCATAATTTTGACATATTTTTTTGTATTTGTGCTTGAGTTGCCTAAGAAAGACATAAGACGAGTGTGTTATAACACGCTCGTGTTATGTCTTGATTTGTGTTAAAATGCTAGTCTGTTTATTTATATGTATACTTGTATGACATGTATGTATGTATGTATACTTGTATGTATGCATGTATATATGTATATCTACTTATATGTATGTATGTATTTAGAGGGAGGGAGACTTTTAAGAGAGAGACCTGAGAGAGAGAGGGAGAGGGGTTAGGAGGGAGAGACCTGAGAGAGTGGGAGAGAGAGAGAGGGAGTGGGAGAGAGGGGGTTGGAGTGAGAGGGACTTATCTAGGTAGAGAGAGAGAGAGAGAGAGATCTAGTTAGGGTGGGTGGGAGAGACTTGAGAGAGGGAGATTGGTGGGAGGGAGAGACTTGAGAGAGGGAGGGAGTGGGAGAGATGGAGGGAGAGACAGACAGACCTAAGAGAGAGTGGGGGTGTGGGAGGGAGAGACCAGAGAGAGGGAGAAAGAGAGAAAGGGAGTGGGAGAAATGGGGTTGGAGTGAGAGGGAGAGAGAGAGAGGGAGAGAGGGGGTGGGAGGAAGAGACTTGAGAGAGGGAGAGGGGGTGGAGAGAGAGACGTGAGAGAGGGGGAGAGAGAGGGGGGGTGGGAGAACTAGTACAAAAATAGCAATATATGATTAAAAAAACTACTAAAAACTGCTTATAAATGACTAAGCATGGTCACATGACCATTAGTAGTTTATTGCCAGTAATTTATAATGCAACCAAATTGATGACTAAACCATTTTTAGTCATTTATTGGTTGTTCTAATTGATCAATTCGATAGTATATTTAGTCGTATATTTGGTAGTATATTTTGTAGTATATTTAGTCATTGATTGTTGTTAATTGGTGATTTATTTATTCATGGTAGTCATTTATTTAGTCATTGTAATAATTAATTATCGTCAATTGGTAGTATATTTAGTCATTTTTATTCACTAATTTACGTTCATTGGTAGTATATTTAGTCATTTGTATTAACTATTTTCTGTCAACTGGTAGTATATTTAGTCAATTTAATTATTAATTGATGTCAATTAGTAGTATATTTAGTCATTTTAATTAACTGATATTTGAGGATTTAAACATAAAACATAGAAATACACATCAATCATCAATTGCACACGATAAGACAACCATTAAGAAGGCAAAATCGTTGAACTTTATTAAAAGAAAGGTGTTCTTACAACTTGCAAAAGTTTGAAATATCTATCTTGCTTGAAAAAATCTTAGAAATAAAATATTACAATGTTTATTTTTAGTCACAAGATTGAAAATCTGAGTTACAATGCACATAAATGACAAGAAAGAAACTTCTCCAACAAACTTCTGCAATGATGGAAATGCATGCTTGGAGCCCTTCAATGCAAGCACATGCCCCTTTCATCTCTTAAACTTCTCTAACGCGGGCAATCTTTCCTCCTTTATATGTAACGTGCCACCTAATATGAGCAACAGGGTGTTGCCTTTTCCACCATGAATGAAGTTGTGCCTCAATACAACCAACAAAATTACTATTATTCTCAATTCAAAAAGAATAAAAGTGTATTGTATATTACAAATTTACAAAAGTAAGTCCAAACATAGTAGAAAGATATATTAATTAAAATACTATAGTCTTGTCAACAAATGCCTTAAACAGAGTGTTCAAACATAGGCATGAAATATGCATATTGAACCCTTGATTTCAGAACCTTGTTCAAAGTTTTAGAAAGGTGATACGCTTATATTATAGAATGAAGTTGACATTATAGAATGAAGGCTATCAACACTAGCAAGACTGGAACAATGTTATTAACAAAAATTTCCTGGAAACCAAGCCCAAAAATGCCATCAAACTTAGACAACAAAAATGTCAACCCTAATTCATGTGTTGTCTCAGTAAAGACCTACACCATGAAAGAATTCATTTATACATAAATTCCAAATTAAGTTGATGAGAAAAGATCTTTGATCTCCAACTAGGAAGCCTTAACATCCAAAAATTACTAACCTGGTGTTTCACAACAAGTTTCCCAACTGTGACATCATATTTACTTAAGAAACTAGATATTGATTCATTGTCATAGTGGATCTCACAGGATTCTCCTTCACAAACAACAAATGATATATATTAATTGTTTAGAAACTTCCTTAATATCCCCATGTAAGCAAACTAAACTAAGTGATGTTGAGGGTTTGAAGTAGAGTACCATCTTCTTGGTATGTGCTTGACTTTGATGACTTGTATCTTGAATGAAAGTAGCAAGCTAGCTGCACTATAAAATCACTGTTAATCATTGTACAAAAATAACCATAAAATCCTCTTTAATTAAAATAATCCCTCTAGATATTTCAAGACAAGATATTTTAGTTAATTTCTAAGAGAGCTAATTTCACTATCCAAACAACCATCAATGTATTTACTGAATATAATTTTCTAAAATTTAGAATTTGAATGTAATGAAACTAACCATAATTACCAAATATTTGACACCAAAATGTAGTACAAAATGAATTGTTTGACATAATACCTCAAAGAGATGTCATCTCATCTCATGGAATGACTTGATTGCAGATTGTGCACAAAATGGATTTTGCAAGGAAGCTCTCAAAATCATTGAATTAATGAAGCACTCTAGAACACTGACATTGTAAGCTTTGCTTGTGTTCTAGATGCATGTAGTCATGCAAGTTTAGTGGATGAGGGTTGCACATACTTCACACGTCAGTAACCCTTATTGCATTACATATATAGTTGATCATTAGGTATGCATGGTTGACCTTCGTGCCCATGTTGGCTATCTTGAGGACACCCTAAACATTATTACTAAGATGCCAGTTAAACCTTTGGTGCCTATGGAACATATGTGAATATAGGCTGAGTATTTTGGCAACACTACTTTTTTAGCTGGATCCTAAAAATGTTGCAACTTATCTTCTTCTCTAAAAAATCTATGCAAAAGCGGGTAGGTGTGGTGAGGTTCAAATAGTAAGGAGATTGATGAAAGATAGAGGAATTAAAAAGATACCTGGATGTAGTTGGATTGAAGGGCATAAAATAGTGCATGATTTTTTGTGTAGGAGATAGATCACATCCACAAACATGGGAGAGATATGCAAAATTGGAGAAATTGGCTTGGAAAATGAAGGCAGCAGGGTATTTTCAGATTAATACTTTTACTTAATGTTGTGGAATAGAAGAAAAGAGAATCATTTATCTGCCACCATAGTGAAAAGTTAGCAATTGCATTTGGTTTGTTAAACATGGTCCCTGGTACAACTATTAGAGTTGTTAAGAACCTTTGAGTATGTTATGATTTTCACTACATCTAAATTCATCTCCAAGATTGTTGTAAGAGAAATTGTTCTAAGAGATGTGAACCATTTCCATTATTTTAAACAAGGGAAATGTTCTTTTGGAGAATATTGGTGATGCTAAATGAAACAATCTAAAAAATAGGCTTGCACTATAATAATGTGCACTACATCAAATGTCCATTAATGACGAAGGGACGTCCATCAAAGCATTAAAGTAGATATTTTTTGTCATATGTTGTAGTTACAAGTGCCCTGCTAGACATACATGAAAATGTGGAGGCATAGACAAGGCAAGCAGACTGTTTCAAAAAATGCCTCAAAGAAATGTGATATTTTGTTTTATAGTTTAACTGTGATACTGCACCATTTTGACTTGATCCTTGCAGTGATGCAGGAAAAGTCTTTGCGTTACCACGACACCGTGGGTTTATAGCTTGGTCATTTTCATGAGGCGGGAGATGCCTGGAGTCACCTGTTCTTCCTTCTATTTCCATGCACTGTGCCGCTTCAATTCTTGTTTCCTCTCCAGGATTCAAAATTTTGTTTCACAAGGTTTTAATTGCAATTTTATTTTCTTAAATATCATCCAACCAATGTAGTTTGAATTCAAAAAATATTTCATGAGGTTGCAATTTGTAATTGTCCTCTGTCATGTTCCCTCTGCACAATGACAAACGATAAATTGCACATCTCATGTGGCATTGGCACTAAAAATTTTGACATTGCGAAGTCATGCCCAGTAAAAGTCAATCCAAATAGTAAAAGGATTTTGTGCTTTTCTAATGTTATTGCCAAGATGAAACCTCTCCTTCATGCTAAAAACAACAACTTTAAATTTCAAGAAGGGATTAATTATTAAAGCAAAAAATTTCAAATCAAATGAAAAGAGTCTTTTTCAGGCTATTTAGAGTGATTATTGTCTCTTTTCAAAGGATAAAGATTGGGGTTGCTTCAAAGATGCTTTAAAGAATTATGCCATTATTATTTTCCTTAGAAGCTTCTCTTAGAGAGGTTATAAATAAGTGCCTTGAGCTCATTGAAGGTAATGAGAGTTTTTTCTCAGACATATGCTACAAAAGTTTTTTGTTCATATTTGAAGTCAATTTATTGTGTTGAGATTCAACAAGTCATTAATAAGAAGATTTGTGTTCAACTTTGCTTAACACCTATCCTCTACTCTTAATCAGTATCTTTGCATGCTTAAGGATTGTTATTTGTAATCTCATATCATGTTTTGTATTGCTTGTGGCTTATGTCGAATCAATCCTATTGTTAATACTAATTCATTGATATTTGAATTAACCATTGAGTGGTGTTTTGTTTTCAATTCATAGTTTTATTGAGTTGCATAAACTAAAAGTCTCATAAGTTAAGTACTTCTAGTCTTGTGCTCCTACCTCTAAGATTAAAAAAATAGGTCTAGACTGTTTTCAAGCATTTTGTTTACATGCAAAAACCCAAAAGGTAAATTGTTCGCATGCATAGATAACAATCTAGATTATTTGTTTTAGATTTTATAAAGAGATTAGATCAAAGAGCCACTCCTACAAAAAAATTTAGAGGATTTCCTCACATACTATTCCTGTTTGAGTTGTCCTAAAACAAACAAATTAAAATGCTAACAAAATTTATGACTAGAAAATGACATTTCACTATCTATTTAGGCATCAATGAAAAATAAAGGCAATTTATTGATATAGATGGAATAGAAATAAAAACTAGTAGTGAAAATGAAAACGCATAATCTTACCTGCCATCTCAAACTCTTTTATTGGTAATTGTTGATTGGCCAACAAGAAGCCATGATTATTGGGTTGTGATCACAATAAAGGTTGCTCACCTACCACAATTGCCAACTTAAAGCACAACTTCTAATGGTTCTTGCTAAAGTGTGTGATGCTAACTTTCTAGCCAGATCAAATGGAAAAACAAATGCTTGCTGCTAAGATGAATGTGTAAGCTATACCATAAAAAAAAGGTGATCGAAACGTTATTAGAAATAACATAAATATTAGATTAGAGGCGATTGCAAAAAAATTATGCATGTCCTCTTAATCAAATACAGGATCAAACATTTACATTAGATTGGTTGGATCATAACTATTTAATCACCATCAATTGAATACCTCCAAAAATACTAAAAGCATGGGTAAAAGCTTCTCAAAAGAGCTTACTTGTTGAAGAACAACTACAGCCTCTTCCCATGTCTTCTGAACATTGTTTTCTTTCAAAAGAGCATACAATGAAAATGATTTATGAACCCTCCATAAATATATTTATGCTTGGAAATTAAATAGTCTATATCAACATTCTCTTGAACAAAAATTTGTTAACATATATATTTAAGATTTCTACTAGTCTAGATAGGAAATACAATGTGCTAAGGGATCTAGCAAATATTTTAAAATCAATGAAACCACACAAATATAAAATTTTCAAATAAAAGTCCTTACCAGCTTTGGAGCACACTTTTCAAGAACCCTCCTTGCACAATTTGTCTTAGGTTTTACAACATTCAACATGATTTTGGATCTCCATAATAGAAAATGTCAAAATGTATACCTGCACCTTAGAAGAAATTCCATTATTAGTCAAGTAATCAAAAACTTAAAATGTTCAATATAAACTTCTCAATAATGAATTAATAAAAAATATGAAAGGCTAAAAAAACTCAAAAAAAATCAACATGGACCTATCACAATGTGTCTAGAATGGAGACTGAGGGACCCGTGTCAAAGGGTTTACATAACATACAGCAAATATGTTCACTCAATAAATCAATAATGGCTTGAGGGTCACCATCCAACATGAACTTTTGATTTTACTCACTTTGCAGAGAAGTTTTATAGATCACTCAAGTGGCTAAAGGGAATCCCTCCTATCCCATTGACTTCTATGCATTAACTTTCTAACAATTTTGTACAAATTCATGTTTCCCTTAAAACAAAATGAAAGCACTTTAAGGGATAAAGGACATCATTCACAAAGTAAGATGGTCCAAAACCTAGACGCATCTAACACAACATGAAATACTAGTGCATATACATGGAGTTCCAAGAAAAACATATCAAAGCTTGTTGTCCTAGTAGAATCACTTAGTAAACAAGGAATAGAAGAAAAAAGAATCATTTATCTACCACCATAGTGAAAAGCTAGCAATTGCATTTGGTTTGTTAAACATGGCCCCTGGTACAACTATTAGAGTTGTTAAGAACCTTCAAGTATGTTCTAATTTTCACACTACATCTAAATTCATCTCTAAGATTGTTGCAAGATAAAAATTTTTGAGAGATGTGAACCATTTCCATCATTTTAAACGGGGACAATTTTCTTGTGGAGAATATTGGTGATGCTAAATGAAACAATCTAAAAAATAGGCTTGCACTATAATAATGTGCACTACATCAGATATCCAGTAATAACGAAGGGACATCCATCAAAGCATAACAACGGGGATTGTTTTGTCCTATGTTGTAGTTACAAGTGCCCTGCTAGACATACATGAAAATGTGGAAGCATAGACAAGGCAAGCGAACTGTTTCAAAAAATGCCTCAAAGAAATGTGATATCATGGAATGTGGTGATTAAAGGATATGTTCAAAATGGGAAAGACAAAGAAGGAAAGCTTAGTTTATGAGGTATACTTCAACTTTGCAAGGGGAAAAGGTTGCAAGTCCGCAACTTTTCAATTCTTTTTTACATGGATTTTCCCTTTAAGAGAGTTTGTCTTCTTCTATGCACGAGTTTGGGTTTCTTTCAAATGTATCTATGAATGTAGTGTTAAGAGAATATCCTTGTTAAACCCTGTGTCTTTTAGCTCATGCATGGATTGTCATAGCTTTAAAATTTTGTATTTCATGTGTTTACCATTATTTCAACGTCTTTCAAGATTAAGGGATGGTTTAATGGCTTGGGAGGGTTTCAAAGGTTTTAAATGGCATAGTGAGAGCCATTAAAGAATGGTTGCATATAAAGGATCTTTGAATGCTTGGTGACAGTGTTTTATCACTGTATTATGAAGCTACACATGTATATGAGGAATGACAGTCATATTATATGAAGATTTATCTTTTAGATCAAACCCTATGGGTTTTATAACAAGTAGATTTAAGAGTTCCAAGGATGCAACAAGAGGAGTGACTTGGTTGCTTTTAAAAGGAGGGATTCATTAGCAAGAAGTTCAAAGCTTGGGCGATTCCTCTTTGCCATCAAGAAGGGATTCCAACCTTATATTGTTGACTCAATCCTCTCATCATATCAAGCATGTGTGATGAGGCAATAGTGAAGACCAAACCCTTATGAGCTTCTTGTGAATGCAGATCGTGCTAGTACAGGTTTTTATTGAATGCAAGTAGGTATAAAAGGGTAAAAGCGCAAACCTATGTCACACTTTATAAAGGAATCGGCCGACAGCAAAAAAAAATATGAACTTCAACCACATAAAAGTGGTCTTTATGTTTTGAATTTCAAAATGATGTAAACTAATGAAAGGTAGAAATATTGATGAAGTTTAATCTTGTAATTTTTTAGATTTTTAAAAAATTGTTTTGATTTTTTTTTATCAATTTAAAAGCAGATTTTGGAATGCTAAAAATTTTAGGAAAAAGTGACGTTCACTTGACGTCAAGAAACAAATAGAAAAAAACTCCATTTTCCCCTTCTTTTTTTTCCAAATAGGTAACTTCAATATCTAGTGTATGGAATTTTTTTTGAAATTTTCATGTATATTTTTCTTGTAATAACATTTTAAAGTCAAACTTTTCAGAATTTGAAAGTTTTCATTAGACATCAACTATTGTCTATTTTTTTAATCATTTTCAAAAAATAAATTATACCCTTTTGAAGAGGACTCTCTCCTCTAGTGCACCATATATTTTTCAAACTTTTTATATGCTTTACTATTTTTTTTTAATTTCTAATCAACCTCTTTTTTAACTATAACAACCTACTTGCATTATTTTAAAAATAAAATATATTAAAACTAATCAAAATGTTAAAAAAAATTACATATTTGGATTCACCACTTCGTGCTCTACAAAAGGTTTTTTTTTTTTTTTTAAACATCATTTTGACTGAAGAAATACTTACAAGTTGAGTTAGCTGCCAACTAGGATGCCATAGATAGTTTCAGTAGGAAAGGGTTTCTACCGAAACCATGCATATAAAATAAGCCAATTTCAAAGCAGCAAAGGGAAAAAAAAAAATTGGATTCGGGCAAAACATATTCGGCTGAAACTCTGTGTTGCACGTATAGGCCATGTGGTTTCAATCAAAACCTATTCAGCCAAAACTTTTTCAGCTGAAAATGTTTCACTCAAAACTATTTAGTTGGCCGATAGTGTGACACAACTTTGTGCTTTTACCTAAAAGCATGATCATTTCCATCTGGAGGCAGTGATAAGTATGACTATGATAATAGTTTCACCCCTTTACTATGCTTTTATGGTATATCAAACCTATGCAAGTGTCTAAGTGATTGCTTTCCACTGGTTTTTAAGTCTATGCAAATATGTGGTAGGTTAAGACAACAGTGAGATAAAAGCAACACCCTTGAGGGGGGCAGTGATTCCATATTTGGTAATGGATTGTGTATGTCAAAGAAACAAGTGCATGAGACAACAAGGTTGTTATAACCATGTGCCAATCTACCTTGCATTGGTGGATGTAATAGCTTGCTCCATAGAGTTTCATGTCTCATTATTTTGTCAAAAGCATGTGATATTCTTCAAGGAGACAGTGATTTGCACTTCATATTCCTTGTTAATGTACATTCCACCATAAAGCAATGCATATTATAGTGCCTTGAAAGGGAAATTTTCATATTTGAAAGGGACCCTTAGTTTGGTAGTGCCTTGACTTTGTCAAAATCATGTTGCATAATGGATGGAAATTTATCCATTAAAAAATTCAAGTTTTTCCTTGACTAAGTTGACTTGCTCTTAGGGTTTTTAGTCATTTAGTTTTACATAGCTTGAGGAGGCTATAATGGTGATCATGGCATTTATGGAACAACATGGAATCCTTCAAGGTCGTAAAAATGGTTAGAAAAATCATAAGGTTCATTAGTTATATTCAATATAGGAGCATACACATGGAAGATAAAGAAAAAATGATAGGTCTATTTGTTCTTTTGAACTCTGTCATTTTCATAAAAATATTCTCATGGTTTTTAATTCAAATTTATTTTGGGTACTTTTTTATGATAGATGCATTGATGATAAGTTTGTATGAGATCTACATCACAAGAAGCCACAAAGATACTTTATGGAAATTATTTTGAATATTCTCTCAAAGGAAACAAAGAACATCAAAGAACAAACCTCAAACTATGATGTTAAGGAGGCCTATGCATTCAAAACCCTTTTGTCTCAGGGAAAATAAATATGCATGCTAGATCACAACTTTAGCTTTCACTTATGCAAGATGGAAAATTTTTTGGTCAGGATCTTCTTTCTCATGAAGTACCAACAAAGTTTGGCTCTAGTTGTTGACACATTCTCATAAGTATAAAGGGAAAATATTTAGAAGAATATTAGACAATCAAAGAATAATGGAAATACATTAGAAGATACATAATCGGGAGCTCTGGACAATACAAGGTTGTTAGAGGATATTTCAATGATGAAGGGATATTGATAGAGTTCAAGGATCAGAGTTGTAGTGAAAAATCAAAGGGGTTGATACTCACCATGAAAGGCAGGCAAAATGAATATTGGATGCTCGAAAAATAATAATGAAAGGCAACCAAAGAAGACAATCAAAAGGGATTCGTTATTTTCTTTGCTAAGTCTTAAAGGTGAATGACAATGCTGAGAGGGAGATCTGGGCTTTCCATACATTAGTCAAGACTTTTTACTAATTCTAGAGAATTTTTTACAAAACTTAGAAAACCCAAACTCATGCAAACCCTTCCAAAAGTTCAACAATGGTTAAAACTTGGGTAACACCATGCATACCTTATATTTATGAAGTAGTAATGCAAGTCTATCTTTGTGCACCATGCCATACTATCTCTCTTTTAAATTGCAACATGTATCTTCATCTAAAATGAAAGTTGTCGATTCCATTCCAAACATGATGAAAGTTTCTCCAAAACCCTACAACGTTCCTTTCAAAACTTTGCAACATGCCTCTAGATTTTAGGATCTACTTGCCCCTTTGTTGCTACTTCCATGAAAAACTCCTTCAAACACAACATGCCAATACCTAAACCTCCTTATCGTGTTTGTGTAATGAAGACAAAACTAAAACCATTTCCCACTTTGGCGCCTAAGCAATGCGCTTGCTTTTAGCGCTTAAAATTTTAACAATATGCTTTTCAAAAGTGCTTCTTTAAAGACATAATAAAAGTGTCAACAAGTGATTAATTATTTAGTCATTTTTATTTGTGTGACTAATTATTTAGTTGTGCTTTTTACTTGATGAGCAAATTAATCATTTATAGTTTTGTTGTAAGAAATTAGTAGAATTTAGTCATTTTTAGTTGTCGTGACCAAATTTTTTAGTCACATAGTCATTTATTTTCCAAATTCTACTAATGGAGGGAGAGACCTGAGAGCTTGGAATGGGGTGGGTGGGAGAGACTTGAGACCTAGAGAGAGAGAGAGAGAGAGACTTGAGAGAGAGAGAGAGAGAGAGAGAGAGAGAGAGAGAGAGAGAGAGAGAGAGTTCTTTCAAATTATGACCATCTCCTCAACCTCACTGAAATATATTCAAATGCATTAAGAGGGAAAGAGGAAGAAGTTGACCATCTTACCTTCAAACTTATGAACATTAGGGGTTCCTTGGAGTCCACTCAAGTGGCCCTTCAAAAAGAAGAAATTTATATTAATGAGCTTTGTGTAGAATTGAGTTTGACTCATTATTCATCATTCACAATAGTAGTTCAGATGTCTATGGCAGCCACAACACATGAATAATATAGTAGTGTGAAGTCTTCTATCCTTCACACTTAAGATTTGAGTGAGGAGTCTCTTGTGATGGTTAAGCATGAGGAGCACTCGAATTTGCATGGGCATGATGAGGGGTATGATTCTGAAATTTCTATTTGTACTCATAGTTTGCTTCATGTGGATCATGAGTTACCTGAGAGTCCATTGGGGGCTCAACCATGGATTTAGATGAGGTTTTGCATGGATATTCTAGCACTCTCCACACCATGAGATTGGAGGAGAAATTTTCATAGGAGAGTGTAGAAGGAAGCCTTGGGAAAATGGTTATGGTAAGCAATACTTGTAATTTTTCAGAGTGATACACCTTTGGGATCGATACTTAAGGACAAGTATTCAACAAGAAAAGAGGTTGAACAAACCTTAGTTCTCTTTGATATGACAGACAATTTCATTGGATATCTCATTTGGAAAATTAATTTTGAAGAGGGACAAGAGGGCCCAAGGGTAGGAGTTAATGCATCAAGTTTGTAGGCGAGCAAGCACGCCCTTGAAGACATAAATAAGGTAAATTACATTTACTTTCGAATAGATACCTTGCCATTAGTTTTGCAAGGAAGTTCTTGGTGGAAGATAAGAAGGTAGATGAGTTAATTTAACTCACTCTCCTCCCTACAAAGCATAAAAAGTGTCACTTAATGATGAAGAATCATCTAGCAACAACTATAACTCTACTATCACCGAGGTTGAGCATGAAGATGAATTTGGCGTAGAGCATATTGAGTGTTCGACAATTGGATTTGATGAGAGGGTTTGGAAAGTTGATGCAAACTCATCTCTCCATGTTCTGCTTTGTGAGACCCCTAATTCATGTGGGAATAATAGTAAGGTATGAGATCCTAGTGTTGGTTTGGGATTCCCAACGGACCCTGTTGATGCATTCCACAACATTTACATTGTGCGGTATGCATATTATTTTTCTATCATCCCCCTCACAGTTGATTTGATTATGTTGTGAATGACACACGAGTGTGGGATGAATGGTTGGTGTGATGTGTTTCCTTTTATGGAAGGAGACAAATCTTACTAGTATTCTAAGTTGCTTCTATGAGATGGTCATGCTATTGGGATACATGATAAAGAAGTAGAGTTTGGGTAGTTTGGCATTCCTATTGTAATCAAAGTAGCGTAGTGGAAGTCAGAAGGTGTTGAGTATAGAAGACTTCCAATTTGGCTATGGGATCCAAGGATTCCTATGTTTGGTAGATTGCTTTACACTAGGGTAGTTGTTTATAGTGTTGTTGAGCTTGGATTTATCTCTATCTCGTTGATGAAGAGGATATGTTGTTGGGAATTCTATAGGTTTGTTTGGGATATCGGTACTCAGGTGAATAGCCAGGGTATTCAGGTGAGGGTGTTCATCTTTAGTTATCTAGAGGAGTTTTTCTATAAGACAAGATTTCAACTCTTTTAGAGTTAGTTATTCCTTTCTTCTTTTTGCCTTATGCAAAAGAACAAGACTGTAACTCCTTTTGAGAGATATAGAGCAATATTTTATGTATTCTCAAGTAGTATTTTCAAATTTGTATCAACAAAATCTCTTATTATTTCAATAAAAGCAACATATTTGCCTTCTCTAAATTTGTGTGTTGAATGATTTTGTATATGATTTGATCTAATTTTTGTGATTATGAATGTAAAATCCTTAAATTATGTCTCATTGCAAAACATTTTATACTAGAATAAGTAATACTTATACATGTTATAGGTCATGATATTTCTTTCAATAGTTGTAGTTGTGAGAACACCAGTAGAATTTGGCAAATAAATGACTAAGTGACTAAAATTTTTAGTCACGACACCTAAAAATGACTAAATTCTACTATTTTTTTACAACACAACTATAAATGATTAAATAAATGACTAATTTGGTCAAAGGTAAAATAAAAAGTAAATAATTAGTCACAAAAAAAAATCGATCACTCAAATCATTCCTTGGCGCCTAAAAACAAAATTTTGACTTTGTATTTAATATTTTCGTTTAAAGGCTTGAAAAAAGTCTCACAGCTGACTCCCACCTAATACCTTGTCTCGAGTTCAAGACTCTAAGCGCTAAAACCTCCAAATTTTTAGATTTCGTTTACTGTGAATAGATTGAAGCAACAGTTGTAGGAAGATTGGTTCTGGTTCACGTCATTTATATAAAATTCTGTTGTGGTAGGGTTTCGTACTTTTATTGCCTATTTTCTATCATTGGTATCTTTGACATCACGAAACAATTTGTGCAGAAGTTTGAAGTGAGTCAAATGGTTTCAGTGAATTTTATTTTTTGGAATCTTTATGTCATTGGATCATTTTTAGTGATAGTAGATTTCCAAAATCCATGTAGATTATTGCTAAATTTTTTGGATTAGATTGTGTCTGAATTTTTGCATCAAAAATTCAAAAATGAAGGGATCATTTTTTTTATGTTTTATTTCAACACAATTGTTAAATGAAGGGATTGGTTCTATGGAAAGTTGTCTCATGCTAGGAGAAACAACTTTCAGGCAATTGAAACATTCCTCACCCCATGCTTGAAAACAAACTTTGACTCACAACCGATATTTTCATTTAAAAGCCTGGATTTTTTTTGTCTTGAACTCAAGAATCAAGTAGTGCTAAAACCCCAATATTTTCAAATGCTCAATTAAGTGTGCATACAAAACTTGGGCATAAAATATTTCATTCATATGCCAGTTTATGCTTCTATTTGTGAGGGGTTATTGTTTATGCAATGGTGTCATTGTCAATAAATGGTGCCAGGCCTGAAAATTTCTATTTAAATATTGCTTTTTACTTGAGTTTTTTTGGGCTTTAATGTTGGAAGGACCAACCTTGGATTAACACTGTTGAAGTATTGTTCTGCTCTCTTAATTACGGTATTAGAGTTCACAAGTGTTAGTTCTGTTGAATGATTAAAATGCTGAAATCATCCAATGCTTGAACTATTTTTTCATGATGCTTGACAGTTGTAGAGAGAATTTTTCTTTTCCCTATTGTTAGAATGCACAACTGCAAAGCTTTATATTTCAAAAAAGTTGATAGATAGCTTGTTTAAACATCATAGACATAGGCTAATTTTTAACTTTAATCTATGTCCAATTTTAGTTGTCCCTTTGAATGGCATCATAGTTACACCTTTGGTTTTTGTGCTATTCTATATACCAAATAGGGCAAAGGAGATATTTTTACTAAATACAAGTCAAATGGAGAATTCCTTTATTCCTTACCAACATTCCATTCATCCATAAACCCATGCCTACCATTCATTTATTTGATATGTAAAACAATATGTTTTGTTAAGGACGTGCAATTGGAAATATACTAAATATATTGCTTTCCAAAATCCTATAACTCGGGATGGGAAATTGGAAATATATGATTTCTAGAATTCTATGGCTTAGGATGAGCAAAAATCTTAAAAGCATTAGAAAATTTCCAATATATTTACATAGTCACTCCATTGATTCCTCATGCCTTCTTTGTATAATAACTAATAAATGTTTTGATGTTTATTTTATGTTGAATGCTTTCTTTTGGGCTTGTCTAACAATTTAGGTTGTACGGTTTCATAAACATTACAATCTTGCAATTATTTCTACCTTACCATGCCACATGAATGTATAGATGCTATTCAGATTTCATATGTCTATCTATCAATGCCTTTAGACACAAAGTATTCCATGTAACTATGTTGTTTTATATACTATAGTGTACTAATTTATTTCTTCATGGCATAATTTTGTTTGTAGTCTTTTGCATGTGTTATCTTAGAAAATTTACCTGTTACTAAGTTTTGAAAGGATGTTTTGCATGCATATTTCAAAACTCCACCATGCAACTTCCAAGCATTTATGATCCCTGAGTTTGATCTAAATAGTGTTACTTGCATAGCTATTATTTTCCATCTCTGCCAACAAATTTGATGCATGAATTGTATTTCTTGGACTTCTAGGAGGAATGTCCGCACATGATTTAGACATGACTTATAATATGTGTGCACACCCAAGTTATGGCATAGTATTTTTTATAGCTAAAACACACCATAACATTGAAATCTAAGCATTGATCCATATACTCAAATTCATTGTTTGCTTTTTGTATATCAATTATTTCTTTCTCCTTATGTTTAAATCACTAATGTTCCATTTTTCCCCTATGGATAAAAGAAGGTACCCTTATTGTTAGTAGCTTGAAAGAAATAATCCATAATGAAGGTAGCAGGGGTATGTACTGCGGGCTTTCACCAAAAATGCTTGCATTGCTCCCAACTTGGGCAGTGAGTTTGTTGGGTTTGTTTATTTTCATGTCTTTCAATGTTGTTCTCCTGAAGAATATCATGTAAAAACTTTTATGTTTTGATTTGTGATAGTATATTCCAAGTTAGGAAAAGAAAATTAAATATTAAATACAAAGCTTTGTTTTGGGTGCATCAACATGTACTCTCCCCTATGATATTTAATGTTAGACAAGGCAAGCATTACCGCATTACCACTAGAATGCATTGAAGAGTTTGTGGGAGAGCAGGAACCCCCACTCTCCCACAAACTCTTTAATGTATGCCAACGGTAATGCTTGCCTTGTCTATGCTTCAACATTTTCATGTATTTATAACAAGGTACTTGTAACTACGACATATGACAAAAAAGTACCTGTTGTTATGCTTTGATGGATGTCCCTTCATTATTACTAGATATTTGATGTAGTGCACATTATTATAGTGCAAGCCTATTTTTTAGATTGTTTCATTTAGCATCACCAATATTCTCCACAAGAACATTGTCCCTGTTTAAAATGATGGAAATGGTTTACATATCTCAAAAAAATTTCTCTTGCAACAATCTTGGAGATGAATTTAGATGCAGTGTGAAAATTAGAACATACTTGAAGGTTCTTAACAACTCTAATAGCTGCAAGTGAATGCCATTGGAGAGCAGGGTTTTGGTGAACTACAGTCTGCTTTGTAGGTTGTACAAATTCTTTGTTGACGTTTGGAGCTTGGTTGGATGTGTAAGAGACATATTACAATTCTTGACTGATTTGATAGTGGACATGAGGTGTATATAACTCTCTTTGCTAGAGTTTTCTCCCCAAATTGGGGTTTCTAAAGGGTAATCCTTTGTCTTAAGTCATTTTCATGCAGTTATTTGTGTTTTGTTACATACTTATATGCCTGTGTGATGTTCTACAATATGTATGTTCATGTATATTGAAAGAACGCATTATAAACCATAACTAGGAGGTGTTTGTGAGAAACAAGAAGTAGGATATCTGTAATTGATTAATTGTTTGAGAGTATCTCACTCAGTTTATGGATCTCTAAACATTGTGCAAACCCATTCAAAGTCCCATGTGATTAGACTTTTTTCTAGTCAATTTCAAGTGTATTTAAGTTTTTCAAGACTTATGTCATGATTGGGGCAGCAAGAAACATTGCTTGTTAAAAATTTTGAATGGCAAAATTTTGCATTACCACAATGGAGAAAACTGATCTTTAGTAGTTACACTTATTGCTTATTTGGTAATGGCATCATGCAAAGTTTTGGGATAGCTATGAATACAAAAGGATGGAATGGAAGTTATTCAATTTCAACTTTGCCTTTATGTTCATGTGTAAATAAAGGCATTTGTACTTGGACATTGTAGAATATGAGAAATTAACTTTTATTTTATAATTTTTACAGATGGGATTCTTTACTGAAGCAGGTGCTATCCAAATCTTTGTGTCTAATCATGTAAGCATTTGTTGTGATTACATCTCACTTCTCTTTAATACTGTGAATGGGTATAAATTATAATGATTTGATAACTCATGAAAATGTAATATATAGATCATATTTCTCCTTTGATAGGTTGTATGACTTTCTTGTTTTTTTCCTTTTTTAATTCCTGTAGATATTGGATCAACAATGGGTTCAAACGAGATGTATATGTGTAAACAAACTAATTATAAATATAAAAGAGGGTCTTATATTTGAAAATACTAATGTTATTCAAAGTAAGTAAAGAAAAAAATCAATCTTTTCAACTTTATATGAAATCTCAAGGTGTGTAATGTCATTGTAAGATTTAGAACTATGATTTATCATGTAGCCTTTTGTTGCAGCAGGATTATGACTTGCTCTTAATTAACTGTCTCATATCTAGCCTATTTATGTAATTTTGGACTACATGAACTACATTCACTGATATGTATCTTGTTATAGTGCAGTTGATCCCTGATGACATGGAATTCCAATCTGGAGACACTCCTACTTACACAACTTCTGATGGATCTATATGTGCTCTTGTATTTTTGTTGAATGATGGAAATGGTTCACATCAATCAAAATAATTTCTCTTGCAACAATCTTGGAGATGAATTTAGATGCAGTGTGAAAATCAAAACATACTCAAAGGTTCTTCAGAACTCTAATAGTTGTACCAGGGGCCATGTTTAACAAACTAAATGCAATTGCTAACTTTTCACTATGGTGGCAAATAAATGATTATTTTTTCTTCTATTCCACAACATTAAGTAAAAGTCTTGAATTTGGAAATACCCTGTTGCCTTCATTTGCCAAGCCAATTTCTCCAATTTTACATAGATCTCCCATGTTTGTGGATGTGATTTGTCTCCTACACAAAAAATCATGTACCATTTTATTCCCTTCAATCCAACTACATGCAGGTATCTTTTTAATTCCTCTATCTTTCATCAATCTCCTTACTATTTGAACCTCACCACACCTGCCCGCTTCTGCACAAATGTTTTAGAGAACATAAGTTGTAGCATTTTTAGGATCCAACTAAAAAGTAGTGTTGCTGGAATACTCAGCCTATATTCATATATGATCCACTTCTATGATGCTGAAAAGACAAAGAACTTTCTTATGTTTGATTGATCTCTATTTCAAAAAAAAATTATTGGAAGTTGTAACAACATCCTAAAAAGCTTCTTTGTGTTATTTGCAGGTTCCTTGAGAGCAGGAACAACTGAGAACACGCCATGTTATTGCTCAATAAATTTAGTTGTAATGGAATAAATAGATGGTTCTTTTTGTTAGTTGAATTCTATATGTTTCTCAATTTAATTTGTTCAATGTTGTTGAGAAAATCTTCTTATACCAGGCTTCATTTCAAAAGTTGTGTTTGTTTACTTGTTACATGAATTAAAAGTTTCCTTTTAATATTAGCAGGGTACATTCAAAATGTTGAAAGACTTGGAGATAGTAGAATACATGGATGAATAGGTAGTTAGAGTGGTTACTATGAAACACAATGTAGACTTGATCTTATGCATAGAGAGGCAAAGGTATTAAATGCAAGAAATATGGTGTCAAACTCCTTGTTGAAAGTGCAACACAGTGAAAAGGTTAATGAATACACTGCCAAAGAGGACAGTTAGTTGGGGCAGATTTAGGACATCCCTGTAATAATAATGGATTTTGTATCTTGAGGGACAGTATGGATAAAATACAATGCTCTTACAGTGAATGTAGCTTTATTTCATGGGATAGTTTACAAAGAAGAGCAATCCTTTTCAAGAGAATTCAATTTAAAAAGTGACAACAGTTTAAAGTGACTATGCTAAGAGAATGTAATTGTTGGCTATGAATATACACTTGAAATAATTGAGAGGGAGACATAGAAGCTAATTATAAATGACAATAAAGAGCATAGAAGCAGTAGGGTTGTAAAGACGGTGATCAAGGAGGACAGTCTCAAGTGCAATTTTTGCATAGGTGGCAGTCAAGTCTCAAATACACAATATATTCTTAGTAATTGTGTTTTGTTTCTTGGATTTTCATCTATTTTTTTGGACCTTGAGAGGAATGTTGGATGTGCCCAGTGTGTTCCTTGTTTCACTTGATAGTTTACAATCTTAAAGGTTTTGAGACAATGAATTCTTGTTGTTTATTAGTCTCATTATGGGATTTTTGAACTGAGGTACACATTGGAGGTTTCAAACACTTTCAAGGTAAATTTTGCAATGTATAAAGATGGCAACAAATAGCAAGGCAGTGAAATCCAAACCCTGCATAGTCAAGATTGCAATTAAGGCTTCATTGAGGTTTAAACCATGATGACATAGGGTTTTGAGGGAAGTAGTTTTGACTATGAATTGTAGAAGGTAAAATATGGACTTGTTATGATGTTGTCAAAGATTACAAGATGTTTGCAACAAATTACAAGGAATTGCAATCTTCTTATGTAACAACAACTATTTTCAAATTAATAAAGACAATAGTATTCCTTTTTCAAGACTTGTGTTTCTCTTTGCAACTAGTGATATGATGTTTAATAAACAATGTATCAATATACTACCAAATTGATCAAAATGATGATTAAAATGGTGAACAAAAACTACCAAATAAACTACCAAATTGAGTAAAAAACAATTAAATAAACTACCAAATTGATCAAAATGATGATTAAAATTAATGACTAAATAAACTACCAAAGGAAGGAAATCGCTGAATAGAAAATGACTAAATAAGTGACTAGATTACAACAATCAATGACTAAATATACCAGTGAATATAAAAATGACTAAGTGACCAGATTACAATAATCAATGACTAAATCAACAACTAAATATATCAGTGAAAAAATGACTAAAGAAGTGACCAGATTACAACAATCGATGACTAAATATACTACCAAATCGATCAATCAAAACAACCAATAAATGACTAAAAATGGTTTAGTCATCAATCTGGTCGTGTTATAAATGACTGGAAATAAACTATTAATGGTCACGTGACCAAGTTTAGTCATTTATAAGTAGTTTTTAGTAGTTTTTTCAATCATATATTTTTGTTTCTGTACTAGTGGAAATTTTTGTTTTCCTTCAAGAACTTGAAAAATAACATTTTTATGAAACATTATTGTGTGAGCTTGTGGAAGTTGAGTTGTGCATAGGGTAAGGCTATTTTTTGAGAGGAGTTGTGATTTGAGCCAATAGGTATAAGTCTCAAATTTTTGGTGCATCACCTCCTAGGGTTAGTAAACCTTTTCATTTTAGTTCTTTTATCCCTTTTCTTGACATGACAATAATTTTTAGGAGGTTCATCAAGGGAACCGACCCTCTCTGGAGGTTCATCTTCACCATAGGCAACCCATAGCTTGATGATGATCCCATGTCTCACAGGATAGTTGAGTTTACACTTGGTTGTGGTGCAATCCTCATGAAAAAAGGAACAAGGAGGGGGTTTCCCATCCAATGTTAAAATTTTAAGCAACTCCCTAATATTATTTAAGTTGAAGAGCTTGCCTAGCCAAACATGAAATTCCTTGAACAATTTGAACGCAATATTGAACATGTAATGTCCCTTTTTTCCTAGGCAATTGACATATATAGTGGTTAGCCTATCATTAGTTCCTGTAGGCTAACATGGTGTTCAGGGGACCCCTTTGAGGGTGATCTATGGCTCTTTAGCATACCTTATAGAGCTTATTTTAGTATTCTTCATCTCAATGTCCCATTTTATTTGTGGTCTGCCTTCTAGAGGCCATTCCGGATGCTTTACCCACACTTACTATTTTTAGTAAGTCACCTGGATGTGTTGCTCATACTTACTATTTATTGTAAGTCATGGTATGGTCAGTTGTTATCATGCCTATATTGTGAAAATTGTTAGTACACTCCCATGATTTGAATTGGCATTTAACGAGGAGTTAATGATTTAAATTATATTATTAAGGTTAAGCCAATTTAACTTTAATAATATTAATTATATTAGATGACTTTAGTAAATGGTGTTATAAGGGGTTAAAAAGGTATTATAAGGCATTTGCATAAAGTGTTATTATTTTAATGAGTTGACCCTCAACTTAATGAATTATAATCAAAAGCAAATATATTTTAAATTTCATCAAAAGCAAATATGATTTTAAAAGCATTTATTGCCAAGTGGGACGTGGGTTATTTGGAGAAGTATAAAAATAAAACTTAATGTTTTTTCATTCATTCATTATTATTCTTTATTTTGACAAATTTGGAGAAGAACTTCAACGAGGGCTTGCCGGTTGTGAAAGCCATAGTTTTTTGAGGACGAAAACCCTAAAAGAAGACAATGTTTGCAGGTGCGGAAGATCACCCAAGAGCACTTGATTGGATAATCTCATTCAAGGATTATATTTGAGCTTCAATGAATTCAAGAAGATTTCTCATTTAAGGTTTGAATAAATTTTAGATTTTCATATTCAGAAGTTGGGCAAGAAGATTTTTCATCCTATAAGGGTTTCAAATATCATTATTCCTTCATATAGTTGGTCGACCTGTTTGTCGCATTTGTATGGTTGATGATTTTGTTGAAGAATTCCAATCTAGGCATGAGGGTTTAGAGGCACTCATACTACGGTTACAAGGATTGATCTTATTCTAGTTGTAGCAGTTACTATAACATATGGCCGCCATTTCCAAAGAAACCTAGTTGGACGTGGGGTTTTCTATTACCTAGTCGTGTGTGCATGTTGAAGATATAAGAATTTTATGTATGTGTGAGGATTGGGATTATTCATTGTTGCACGTGAGGTTATTTTTGAGTTATGTGGTTGTTGTTTTCAATGTTGGGTGTGATTCATGAGTTTGGGCGACTATAGCTACAATTACCTCCACTCCATATTGTTGCTAATAGTCTTTGTTGGGTGTGGATTTCAAATATATACCAACCAAGCAATTGAATAGTCATCAAATGGTATTTATAAAATGTAAATATGAGATTCATATATCTGATTTATGTTATATTATGTATGGAAATATGTATTGTTGTTCATGTTATAGTTAAAAAAAGGCAATAGTTATTTTGCAACAATAAATATTATGATTTGGTCCTTGAACTTGAAAGCAATGTAAATGAGATGCCCTTTTTCTGAGTTTATTATTAGTGATGTTTATATGTTATATTTGATAAACCAATTATTATGAGGTTTTATAATAAGAGAGACCATATGCTAAACCCCAATATGAGAAATAAATATATACTTGAGATAAATAATGTGGGTGCCCATATGACTAGTATAGATATATCAAAATATATTTCTCTAGTCTTAAGAGGAAATAAGAATAAAGTTGACAAGGGATAGATACATCAATAGAAACCTAACATCTCCAATTAGGAAATAAATTATCATGTTCTAACCCAAGGGAATTTAATATATCCATGATACTAATGTTGTTAGAATTCCATCTTTCAATCCACTTCCCATTTATTTTATATGTGATATGCATTATACTTTGATCTAGTTAAAAATACAAGTGCATCTAGTGGAAATGCTAATAATTCCTAAGGTTAGAAGTAGGATATTAGATTACTTAAACAATATTTTGTGCAAAATAACTAATATAATGAGTGTTCAAGTGATCCTTAAGCTTTAAATTCTCTATAGAGAATCTCTAAGATATTTTTTGGTGTATTGCTGGTTGAGAGACAAATGAATGTTGACCCATTTTATACTTCTATTGATAAAATAGTGGCTAACATATAACTATATGCTTGATTAAGGAACTTCAAACAATTTTATGCTTGTTGATATCATGGATTAGTTTTAGTTTAAGATCTCCAAGCCATTTTATAAGTGATTTGATATAGATCCTAGAGAGGTGCATGTAATTGGTGTAGTTACATTGGTAATCTAGTTGGCAACATACCTAGTAAAATATTTATTTATGAATATTATTTTAGTTGACTATCTAGCTTAATCTAAAATGGTCATATCTAGAGATTGGTTCTTATTCATTAGAGGAATTATTCCAATATATTTATTCTATGTTATTGTTCCCTTCCATGGGAAAAATGTTAAGCTATGCAGAGACAAAAGGATACTACATAATAGAAGATATAGAGAAAGATTTATATAAAATTTTGTATATGGAAAATGCACTTGAATAATTTTTTTAAATGGTACCCATTCAAAGGAAGGTTTAGGTGCAGGGATTGTGCTCATCTCCCAAGATGACACAAGCTTAGATTTGAATTTTAAGCTAAAATTTAAATGTAACAATGCTCTATATTATGAAATATTATTGTTAGGCTTAAAAATTACTCTTTAACATGGAACAAAGTGAAATAAGGTCTATAGATATATATAATTTGATAGCTTCCTAGTGAAATGAAGCAAGGCACATGGAAATACTACTCCCTAAACTAATACTACAAGAGATTATTGTGTAAAATTAATTAGATCTTTAAATTACAAAAGGGAGAAACATAAAATAAATCATACCACAACACATGTGTGCACAAGAAAAACCTTTTTGAGAGAAAAACCACACACTCTAAAGAAAAATAATGCATTATTCAATAATATAAACAATTACAATCCAAAAATATCTTGATCCTTTGATGGAAATAAAAACCCTGATGATCTATGAGCAGAGAGGGAGTGGGAAGAGGAGTGGGGGGAATTTGAAATTTGGGGATGATTTTGGAGAGGAAGGAGATTAGTCTATAGAGGTAGATGGTTTACTTCTACTAGGCTAGTTGTTGGTGCCAATCTATTAGGCTATTGTGGAATGGTGGTGGCTGTTGTCTTTGGCCTAGGGTACACAATTGCGGGTTTATTTCTTTCTTTCGTCCTTCTGGGGAAGCTGTGGTTTGGTGCTGGCTATTATCGTTAGCTTGCTGGGGAGTTGTGATTCGAGACTGACAGTTGGAGTTGCCTTACAAGGTTTATTTGGGTATTTGCCTTTCCCTGGTGTTTCTTGTTCTTTGGGGTTTTTGTTTTAGAGTGTTGGATGGGTGGTTGCTTTTCTACTTTGGCAATTTATCTAAGCAGCTCCCATTCATGGGTTTATTGGGTCTCAAGAGGGTTGTGCCTAACATTTTTTATTCTACTAAGACTCCTTATTGTTGTTGTGATTTGCTTGGTTTTAGAAGGTTTCTCCATTGGTATCTATTATTTTTTCCTCAAAGATTTATCTACTGATCTCTTTAGTTTGGAGTTGAAGGCAACGGTTGTTGGCCTTTTTCTTGATATGTTTCTTTTAGCTGGGCTTGAGGCTGAGATGGAGCAGAGGATTTCCCTCCTTGTTGTTGTTGTGGGTGTCTACCTAGTTTTGGAAGGTGCTTCGAGCCTCTACTCAGACTTTGGGTTGGTGTTGCTTCTCTTTTATGTGTTCTTGAATCCCCTATGGTCTTTGTTTTTTTAATTATTGTTGGGGGTTATTTCTTACTGGGTGTATTTATTTTCTAGGTTGCATCTATAGTTTATTTTGTTGGTTAAGTTGGGTATTATATCCCATTTCAAGATTCTTATGGAGCCAAATTAAGTGTTTTCTACCCTTGTTTCTGGTGGGGTGTTGTTAACTAGGTTGAGTGTTAATATTAATCAATTGTCTTAGATGTTTTATGGTGTTATGGCTGCCTCAGATGCTCCTTCTTCAGGATTTTTCTATGCTCAAACTCTTCCTCAATGGTTATTTCTTATAAAGGTGGAGTCCTCTCCTTTTGAGGTGGAGATGGAGCTAGGGGGTTTGGACTTGAGGTTGTTGTAGAAGATTTATGTGGCTATTGTGATTGGTCTTGTTTTTTCTATTATGTTGTTAGCTAGGTTGCATTTAGAGTTTATCTTGAAGACCCAAGTGTTATTGTTGCTTTTAGAAGCTATGTTCTTTTTTACAAGAGATTTTGCACTTTCTCTATATATTGAGTCTTCTATAGAGGTGGAGATCACTCCCATTGAGGTGGAGTCTTCACCTCTTGTAGTGAAAGATGGTTCTAGGATTGAGGCTTCTCTCGGGATGCTCCTTTTGAGGTGGAGTGTGGATTTGTTGGAGAGATGGTTCTACTATACAAAAGGAGTTATTGGTTTCTTCTCCTATAGAGGTGGAGAGGCAAGGTTTTTAATATGGATGGTATGCATCATCTTCTAGACTATGTTTTTGGCTTAGAATTTGGTTTTCTGAGAAAATTGGTTGTGGTTTCCTAACTGTTTCAGGTTGTTCTAGTTGATTGAGTGACTCGGTGGTTTTCTTTAGTAGTTTGGGTTTCAGGTCCCTATAAAAACCTGGTTGCAAAGGGTTTAAGGTTCCCTTCAAAACCTGGTCTTTGCAGCATGGGTAGTCTAGTATAATCTTTGGATGGCTGCTATTGATGGGTTGTTGATTGTCTATGTTTTTATTCGTTTTCAACTTTCTTTTGGTAGGGTTTTGGGTCCCTTCAAAACTTGTTTGTAAGGGGTTTTGGGTCCCCCTAAAACTTGTTTTTCCCAATTAATCAAAACAATTACAATCCACTTGTAGATAAATATTTTACAATAGTTTCACCAACTAGAGATTAGGAGTAACTTTGGTAGCATAATAGTACCTACAAACTCACTACCAATACATCCATCTCAATAATCTTATAAATAGGAGAATAAGTATGCAAAAACATGAGAAAAAACCACCCAAAAAGTGGCACCCAAATACCTTGTTAGAAAACTAACACTCAAGTCCAAAAATGTGTTCATGGGCTAAAAATGACATATTCCTTCCACCTATCATAAGCACATCATAAACCACTCACCAAATTAGGTCTTCCATTTTGGCTTCATTATCTCCATTCAAAAATTTATTATACTATGTTATAACACTCATCATTAGTTCATCAACAAGTGACACCCTCTTATAGATCTTTTATATGTCTTGGACACTTTTACATTTCCAATGTAGGAGGAAAAGCTTCTAAAGATCATAAATTTTTATCTGATAGGTTGTTGGGGCTCATTTGTTTTAAATTGTAGCTATTAAAAATATCTATGCTACATGCATCCTTGAAAGTGATGTTGAACAACATAATTTTTTTACTTCTAAAATAAATTCTATAGCCCCAAAATTATTTTTATGTTTCATGACATGAAAGTTGCATCCTTTATATAATCAACATTAGGAGCGAGGTTGAGATATATGTCCTTAAAATTATCCCACTTGTTGAACACATTATAAGATCAAATGGATTACCAATGCTTTTGAACTAATTTTTAGGGATTAAAAGGCTTGTAGACTCACAACACCATGTGAATTTTTTTGTGCTCATAGGCTTTGTCAATATATCTACAAAATTTTACAAAGTGCCAAATTTCTCAATATCACCCTCCCACAATCTACCATGTCACAAAGAAAATAGTATTGTACGTTGATATTATTTGCCCTTGCATGAAAGGTTAGGTTCTTTGTTAGACATATGGTACTCTAACTATCACATAGAACTATAATAACTCTTGGAATCAACCTCACATCTAAACACAATCAATTAAGATAGATTTCTTCCTTACAAACACAAGTATCTTTGATGAACTCTAACTCTATACTAGACAAATCAATTATATCCTATCATGTGCTCATCCAATTGATAACACCAGCAAACATAGTGAAAACATATCCATTGTGGATCTCTTTTTTTCAACATCCCAAACATAATTAGAATCTGCAAGTCAATGAATAGTCATGAGTGTTGGTCCCCTGTAGATTTATCAGGATAAAAAATAAATTACTTAGATATAGCCATAAATATAAGATTAGCCATTAAAAACTAAGGACTCCTAGTACTTGGGTGATGTCTAATATTGTATAGACCATAACATAAATTAAGCTCCCAACAACACTAGAAGAAGGTACTCTACCCATATCCTTCATCTCACTAGGATAAGTTAGACACTCCTAAACTGATAACTTAGTCCCCACTAAAATAGGAACACAAAATGTTTGCAAGTTTATATGCTCAATCTCTTCAACATTGAGTTCACATACTTACTATGTCCCAACCAAAGATTCATATTATTTCTCTATTCTAATTTCCATCCTAGGATGAACTTGGTCATCCCTAAGTCATTTATCTCAAACTATGCTAAAAATTAAGATTTTAATTCATAAATCATAGCCTTCCCATTATTGAAAAACAACATATTATTAACATGTAATACAATGATAAGGAAGCAATCACTGTCCATATTAAAATAGATTCAACGATCTAATTTGGACCCAAAAATACCAATACCAACATAAATGTATCAAAATTTTGGTACCACATCCGAGGAGAAAAAATATTTTATAAGTTGAATAAATATAAATCTCTTCCTCCAAATCACCATGAAGGAAAGTTGTGTTCACATCCATTTGCTCAACCTCAAGATTAAACACTATTATAAGAAATGATAGAATTTGAATGGATATCATCTTAGTAATAGAGGAGAAGATCTTACCATGATACATTCCATCAACATAGGAATAACCCTTCTCAACCAATCTCACCTTTTACTTCTAAACACTACCATATAAACACACCTCCTTTTTAAACACCTGTTAGAACCCAAAATTTCCATTAAAATTCTAAGTTATTTGCCCATTTAAAACCCATATTTTCCTCTTTCCCTTAAAAATTCATTTTTTCCCATCTATAAGGTCAAATTCCTTTTACTGCTATATGCTTAACCCCATGGCTTTCACCGCTTTACCGCAACCCTTTATAAAGCCATTTGCGGTAGTGCGGTCAACACATCAAAACCTACCGCTATACTGCCGACGGCTCAATCCATACCCGCGATATAGTGGTAGCGGCTTGGAGCAGTCAAAGAAATCCTTACCGCTACACCGCAGAGGGTTATCAACAAGCCCGCGGTTGCGCAATGAAGGGACAACGCAATGTGCAAGACAATTACCGCGCGATTGCAGGCAGTCAACACAAGGACCGCGGTGGCACGGTAAGCGATGAGGCAACAGTCAAGGGTGGCTACCGCGATACCACTAGCGGTCATGCCAGTGACCGCGGTAGTGCGATAAATGACAAGGTAACAAATACTGGTTGCAGCGGTCCGTGGTAACGCAGTAAGCAGTTAAGCAGGGAAGCAACAGTCAGCAAATGATCACCGCAATACTGCATGCGGTGAACGAGGAGGTAGCGATGGCATGGTGGAAGGAGATAGGCGGTGAGTTAAAGATGAAGATGACGGTTAGCGGCTACCGTGATACCGCATGTAGCAAAGACAAAGACTGCGGTAAGGCGGTAGGAAGTGAAAAGACGAACACTGCAATACCGTGGGTGGCGAAAGGAGAGACGGTGGTAGAGCGGTGATGACAAAGATAGACTATGACAGTCAGATTGTGGTATCGCTGACAGATGAAGTGAAGACCGCAATGAGGTGGTAAACAGTTAGAGTTGACAGTTAATGTCAAACTGCGATACCACGAGGTGCAAACAATATGACCACGGTAGAGTGGTGGAAAAGGTGAAGCATGGAAAAGTCAAAATAACCGCTATACCATGGGGTGCAGAGAGTTTGACCGCAGTAGAGTGGTAGGCATAAAAGGAGACTTCACAGCAATAAATAAAGTGAAATGTACGGGGCGTGAAAGGTAAACAGGAAAAAATCAAAGGCAAAACTATTGTAAAAAATATTTAATTTGCCAAAAGGCAACCCAATTAAATATTTTATTTTCTGTCTGTTAATGAATATCAAATAGATGTAACAGAAAAGTGAAGGGTCATGACCCTTGGGATTTCATTGTATAAATATTTGAAAAAAAATCAATTGCAGAGGGTAGTTAGAGAGTAGGAGTTAGATTTTTTTCTAGAAAATGGACTGGGAATGCAAATAATGTATAGGCTTTTTTGAAGCAGTTCAATGGGCAGATTATTTTGAATTGGTGAAACTTTTCCTATTTTTAGTTGTTGTGTTATAATCATTTATATTTCTTATTCGAGTTGTCTCCAACTTGAAGTTTTTAAATCATTTAAATCAATGTATCAAGTACATGTTTGATTTATCATAGTGCAATTTCATTATGTGTGATTTGGTTAATTGGTGTCTGCTAGGCATAGTTAAATTCTTTTAAACAAGTCACAGTGATTTAGGATTTCTTTTGGATTGTTGAAGGAGAACCCAGTAAGAAAACATTCTAGCATTATTTGTGCAAAGCATAAATAAATGAAGTTGTATGCCAGTCATTAGAACTTCATTTTCAAAGTGCCTAACAACTAGAGTTAAGCCAGAGAAGGAAACACACATAATTCATGATTTTTGACTCCATTGCCCATGTGGACAAAAGGCATTGATTTTCCTCAACCTGGAGAATTAATTTCATATACAAACAAAATTTTCAAATCTTTTCTTTTGTGCAATAGGAGTAGGAGTAGTTGTAGTGGTTTTCATCTACTCACTTCCATTTGCCATTGTGGATAGATTGCTCAATCAGGAAACACATTTCAATCTGCATCATTCACATAGGTTCACCCGCCTTGGTCTAGCAAGACCTAAAGAGAAGAAGGTTCAATTGCATCAATTGGCCTTGTACGTTGGCCAAAAGCGTTGTGAGAGCTTGGCAACCTCTCGTGGTTCAAATCTGCTTTTTTGAGACCCAACAACACCCATTTGTTACCAATAGGTTTAAATATCTCAGACAAAGGTACTAGGTCACATGTGTCATTTTTATTTAACAAAAACATATCCTCATCCATAGCTACTTTTTAAGACTTCATCATTCATACACGTAACCTACTTTATAGTTTTGGGATCATTAGTATTAGTAATCAAAGAAAAAATACATCTCCAATTAGGGGGATTATTTTTTTCAAGTTTTTATCTGTGTCGAGCAGACCTCCATAAGAACTAAGGTAGAAATTCTATCTCCTCTTCAAAACTCTTTGAACTATTTAAGCTCTCCTCTTCAAACCCTTCATGGAATTTTGGTTCAACTTTCTCAATCTTTGAGGGTGGTTGAGCCACATCTTTAATTTCATCCTTTTTTAGCTACAATATAATGGAAGAAGGCTTAAATTCTCTAAATATTACAAAAAATCTATATAAATATCTCTCAACCATAGGATCCCAAATCTTACACCCTTTAACACTAATACTATAACTAATGAAGATAAATTCTCTAATTTATTCTCCAACTTTGACCTCTTCTCCCTAAGCACATGAACATATGACTCAAAACTAGAACTCTAAGATGCCTTAATGAAGGATTTTTTCCCAACCACACCTCCATAGGTGCCTTATCAACAAGAGATGATGTAGGCGACTTATTCACCATGTAACAAATCATAACAATAAGTTCTACCAAAAAAAATATTCCAAGCTAACCCCACTAAGCATATTCCTAGCCCTCTCCATCAACGTCTTGTTCATTCTATTAACAACTCATTTTTTAAGAGGTGTATGAATTTTTTTTTTGTCTTAATATTCCATGATCCTTGTAGAGCTTGTTAAAATCTATCGAATAAAACTTGCCATCATTATTAATCCTAAAAATATTAATATGTTTTTCAGTCTAATTTTTTTACAGAGCCTTAATCTCTTTAAAATAATTGAAGACTTTATATTTACTCCTAGAGAAATATACCTATATCCTACTATATTTTCATTCACCAAGTTTTTATGTTTTTGTTTGAAGCTTAGTTTTTACTATATTTGATATGAAAAATGCACAACCCAAAGGAATGGTCTGATAGAGCATACAAAGTCTTGTTGTTAGAAACCAACTTTAACATGATTAAGTTAAATAGGGCTTTTCATTGGTAATGGGAATATTATTTCATTGAGCTATTTTTTTCACCTCTTAACAGTTTCTATATATGATTTACATGGATTTTTTTATAAAATGAGTTTATGTTTTGATTTAGGACCTTTCGGTTCAATGATTCATGATTTTTAAGATGAATTCAAAAACAGTTTTATAGAAACTTGGCTACTTCAAAAACATACTTTAGTATAAAGCTTTCAAGATTTATAGATTTTTGTCAACTTGTACTATTCAATTTTGTCTACATGGTTTCATCCTAAATTTCTTATGGGTCTAAATATTGTTTTGCCTCATAGTGTATATAAGTGCTCTTCTAAGTGATTTATTGAAATATTTTAGAACTTTAGCTAGCTTAGAAGCATATTTGAGGGCCCAATTCCCTTGGTTGATATGTTGGGACTTGGTATCCTAGCCTTACGTAGAATTATCAATATTTAATTATTTTTAGAAAGTGTTTAAATGTTGCATTTTTTTGGTATAAGATTTCCACAAGGTAATATCAAATAGAATTTTTGACCCATAAAATGTGTCATATCAATAATAACAATATATTCACATGTTTTTTTCATGTAAGTTGTTAGATATCTTAGATCTAGATAAAATTCCCTTCATGCACTTCATGTACATTAGATAAACAACCATTTAATGTATTTGAGGTTGGATAGGTAACCTTAAAGGCACATTGAGATATCCATCTTAAGCATGTGAGGTGCTTAAAGACATTTTTGTCTCTTCCAATAATAAATGCACGTTCCCTTCCAATGATATATCAAGGTTACTTAATTGTAAATTATCCATAAGTTGCATGGATTTTTCCCTTGCTCAATTGTCATGTTAAACAATACATAACAATTTCATGTTCTTCTAATAGGTAAGTTTCTCATCTTCTGTTGAGATATATAATCCATTAGGGAACCTTATGTACTTGTTTTTGTTTTTTAGATTGTATGAAGTTTTTTTTTTTTTTTGCCATGCTTCATCTTGCTACTCCTTATTTTTTCTTTCTACAAATGCATGGAATAAGAATAATTTTATACTAAGAACAAGGTAAATACAAGGTAGAGATAAAATAAGAGGATCCTCGATAATTCTAGTAGCAACAATGGAAAAGTAGAAAGTATACAACTAATATATAACAATATTTTTGATCTACCTATTTTAATTTTACTTTAGTTTTTTTAATCACATATTTGATGAAGTAGTAGCATAGTGACACAAATAAGATCTTTAAAATCACTCTAGCTATATTATATATATATTTTTTGTGAAAACATAATTTTCAATTTATAGGATCTAATAAGAGTGTAGAGCATGTATGTGGACTACCTATGCTATTGGTAATGTGTACAAAAAATACATAACAAATTTATTCAACTATCTATTTTAATTTTATTGTTGTTTTTATAATCCCATCTTTCAATGAAGTGGTAGCCTATTGACCCAAATAGACTCTTAAAATAAGTCCACCTATACAATCATTTTGTGTCAATGGAATTTGATAATAGTGTGTGTAATTACTATTTTGATTAATACCATACTGTTAAATGAAGTAGAAAGTATCATAGAATTATTTGAAATATTGGAGAGAATTGAGAAATCCATGCCTCCTTTTATGGAATAGATAACCATTATAGCATATCAATTTTCTAAATTTAGTAGTTTGTGCTACTGGTTTACCTTTATCAAGGTATTAGTTTTTCATATAAATGATAACCCATATAGATAAAATTCAAAGAAATATTATGATTTTATTTTCTTGTACTCGGTGACTACTAGTACAATCTTGTGCAAATTCATAAATATTTTCTTTATAATCAATTTTAGTTTTATAAACACTTATTTCAAATATTTTTTGGCAATAAAGACTATTTATAAGTGTTATAGTTTATCAATGCAATTTAATTTAATGCACAACCTACCAAGGTACAAATAATGAATTTGTTGTAATGCATTTTAAGTTATGAAAGAGAGAAAATATTTCTATGATTTTTTTTCTATTGATGCAACCTTATATGCTAAGCCATCCTTGCATGCTAATTTATTTTATTAACTACACCGAGGCTTCTTATATTTTATTCTTTGCCTAATTTTCTCAAGCATAATCTTGTATTAGAGAAATAATATATAATATTGAAAGCTTTGAATTTTCCTTCTTTCATTGAATTTTTTAGTTGTCCTTTGGCCTGTCCAATTTCTCATTGATTATAATTTTCACAACATGGTTACATGGTTTACATTAAATGCTAAAGTTTCTCCCTTTGTAAAACACAAGAGGCACATTTTATGCACACATGTTCATCATAATAATGAACTCCATCTTTTGATACTATATATTATGTAAGATTGAAATTAATTGATTTAGAATTAACTTAAATGATATTTATTACAAAATGATTTTTTACCAAAAGTTGTTTGTATTGCTAGTTCCTATTATTGACATGAAAATATTTACAAGCTAGGCTAAGTAGTCTATATTATATTTTTTTACTACGAATGGATATAAATATTTCCAATTTTAGTGCCTTGCTAGCAAAGGTGGATTTTGCCTAGGTATAAAATTGTATTATATCAAGTGTAGAGTTACTTACATCTCATAGATATCAAATTTTAATTATGACAGTATAGGACAACTTGGTCGGTCCACAAGCATGCTTTAGTATAATTATTTCAAGGTTGATAGGCTTTTCTTAACATCTAGTATTTTGTTGTGTCGACATGGTTTCATCCTAAATGTCCCATGGTTCCAAAATTTTATTTTACTTCATAGTGTATAAAAAGTGATCTTCTAAATGGTTTACTAAAATATTTTTGAACCTTAAATATTCTAGAAGTAGAATTGGGGGTGCAATTCCTTTGGTTGATATGTTGGGCCTTAGTATGCTAGCCTTTTGTGGAATTATCAATGTTTGGTTCTTTTTAGCAAGTATTTGGATATTACATATAAGTTGTTGGATATCCTAGACTTGGATAAAAATTCCTTCATGCACATCATGATCCATAATAGCCTTATTATTTAGTAATACTAGAAGACATTCTAGCATGTTTATTAAACATAATAAGTTTATCATTATCCTAGTCTCACAAAGGCTCTATATTTTATTTGCCTAGATTGTACTAGCAAAGGAAGTTTGTTAGTTCATTTTATGAATGAAGTTCAATAAATTAAAATAGTTAATTGTAGCTAATCCAAGGGATTTTGATAACAAAATGTTTACATTCTTGTTGAATGGAAAAAACTTTTTTTTAATGTTTTAGATATTTTAATACTATAAAAAAATATAAACCCCATCAATGATGGTGGAAAACTAGATAAAATAGTCATGCCTAAGTCTAGAGTCTTCATTTTCCAAACCAAATTATACATAAATGTATTATTTTAATCAATGGTGAGTGAGTTAATTCCATCAAGAGTAGTAGTATGAAACAAATCAAGCTTCCATTAGCTATTGGCTGATGACTTTTATGGTTCTATTGATGTAGCTTTATATGTTAAGTCATCCTTGCATGCTAATTTTTGTTATTACCTATGTTGAGGCTTCTTATATCTTATGCCTTTCTTAATATTCTCATACGTAAACTTGTATCCTATGATGAAACTAATTCACTCAATTATCACGCAATGGGTCATACTTATCAATAACTTTAGTAGCTAGACAACAAAATGATAAACTAATCAACTAACGTTTTAACTTTCTAATTTATTTGTCTCTCTCCACCTTATTTAACAACCAATGCACACAATGACTGTGATATTAATTATCAACTTCATAATTTACAAATGTTAAGATAAATATTTAAGATTTATTACATGTGTCACTTTTTTATACAAATATATTTTACAAAAATATCTAAAAAAATTCAAGTAAATTATAATATTCAACTATAAATAGCTACTTCTATGATAGAATATATTGGTCAAAATAAAATGTATGAAATTTCACTCAACTATACAAATCTTCCATATCGAAGCTAAGATAACTCTTTAAGATTTATGGGTGTTGAGGAATGAGGATGGAAGGCTCTTAGGCACAGTGGCACTCCCGTTGGGGAATCGTACAAATCACTGTGCTGAGGTGGAGGCTACGTTCATAAGTATAAAATACACTGTGGACATGGGATACTCAAAAATATGGGTGGAAGGTGATACTTTAAATATCATCAATTATCTACGTGGAACCCATAAGCCCAGTTGGAATGTGGATCAATTAATAAAAAGATACTATAATCATGTTAAGTTCTTGTGAAGAGACCCGTGTCTCTCATATTTTTTGAGAACGTAACCCATTGGTCGATTTCTTTGCCAATGAGGCTGTCAGGTTAAAGGAGTATTATGTGTGGGAGGAGGGATCTCTCCTTCCCAAGAAAGCTAGGATCTTAATAAGGAATGATGGCTTTGGCTGATTCTATGAGGTGGCATCATTAAATCTTTTGTACTGATCCCCGACTCACATGTTTTGTGGGTTGTATTTGGATTGTTGGCTATCAATCAAATGATAATTGCAAGGTTTTCTTCTTCTAGTCTTTGAGGAAATGGGTGGCAACAAAAGCAGAATTGAGTAGCATTCTTGCGTGAGCCTAAGGAAGAAAAATAAATTATGGAGGATTCTCCAACATGGAAATTTCATGCCGTTCTTAGAGAGATTGCATGGGCATGACCCGAATGCTTCGGAGGAGTTTGCTTCTTGTTGGCACAACTGTAAACTCCAGATAAAGGGCTTGGTAGTGGATATCAATGAGGAGTTGATTGCTACTATGTCTGGTTTGTCAATGGTTGGTTGTAAGTTCTACAAGGATAAGAAGAGTAACGAGAAAGCGATGGCTCAATTATTCAAAGATGACGAAAGGAAAAAGCTTGACAATATGGAAAGCTGGGGCTATGAGCAAAAGTCTCTCAAGAAGGTGTGGGCGAATCTTGTGGAGGTGATAATGCGGTATGTTACTTTGGAAGGCAGGTTCACTGCAATCCTTGGCCACCATTTTAATCTTTTAAACCATTTCAGACATGGGTTTTTTATTTCCTTTCCATTTTTTCTATTATCTTCCATGGAGGTCTCTGTATATGCTCACTTAAAAAATTTAGAGGGCTCCGGTCCTCCATGAGGGTCTCATTCTTTTAATCATGGAGCATGTTAAAACTCTTTTCCTTGCCCCTGCAATTAAGGGCAAGGAGAAGATTCTGAGTGAAGCTTCTGGTTCTTCTATCTCAAATACCAACATTGATAAGGAAGAAGAGTGGAATGAAGAGGATGAGGAAGGGTCCCCAACCCCTGTGGCTATTTCCTCGAAAAAAAGGAAGAAGGGTTAAAAGCAATCAAGCAGCTAAGCACCTTATTTTGAATGACTTGGCTTCCCAGTCTGACAATGAGGATACATAGGTGGGCTCTGGCGGGTCTACTCCCAAGAACGATGATTTGAATGTTGGTTAGGGTGATGTTGAGGTAGGTGGTAAAGAGGAGGGTTTGCAAGAGAATGTGCTAACAACGAATGTTAAGGATAAGTCGAGAAGGGCTTCCATACACATTGCCAAGTTGAAGAACCAGGTTTTGAAAGAGTTAGCTAAGGACTCCATGGTGCACGGTGAGGAGAAGGCTTATGTAGGGAAGGCAGTGGAAATAGATGACTCCCCCAGTTCGTAGCACTCCCAATGTGGGTCTGGAGGGGGAGAATAAGATGCATGAGGAAGCGAAGGTTGCTGATCAAGGGCATGCGAAGTCAGAACCCCTTAAGGTAAACCCCCTTTCTAAGGACTTCTCTTACCTTAATGAGGATTCCACCTCTATGCTTGAGTTGCTTGATATGGCTAGGGCAGGGGCCACTGACACCTTCAAAGTGGCAAAATGGACTTTGCAAAAGTTTATCAAGGTAAACATTAAAATTAGGGGTTTGAAGGAAAATCTAAAGAATATTCTGAAAGGCTCGGTGTTGGATATTCTGATTGATAGAATGGTGGACCTTGAGGGTTCTTATCACAATTTCAAATCCTTGTATGAAGAGCGTTTGGATGGCTTAGAATCCAAGATATTGGATACTAATGTGGATATAAAGAAGCTCCTCCATGCTTTTCACATTTCAATGAAGAACAACGCGAACTCTCTGGAAGTCTCGTTTCATAAAATTAGTGAGCTAAGGGAGGATCAATTATATTTTTCTGAGTTAATAGAACACGACCAAAGGTAAAGGGAAGAAAGAGGTGAAAGATGATGGTAAAGACCCTGCTGTTAGAGGATCTACGGTCTGGAAGAAGTCCTTTGAAGTTGAGAAAAAAGAGTTGTTGGACATGATTGAAATGCATAGAAGCCAGGAGCTTGAGGTGGCCAACACCTTAAGCAGTATGAAATAGTGTCTTGTGTATTTGTCTATCTATTTGTTTGCTGTTGGGTCGTGGTTTATTTCCTGTTGTTTTGTTTTTGTTGTGGGCTGCTAATAGGTGACTGTTTTATCTTTTGAGCAACCCTTTGTTTCGTCAGATTTTTTGGGTTTGGGTTGCTGCTGGGGTCTTATTGTAGTTTCTTTCTAGCAACATTTTGTATCTACTGTTGTAAAGGGTTTTAGGTTCCTTCAAAACTTGTTTTTCCCACATAATCAAAACTCTTTAAGATTTATTGCATATACCACTTTTTGTATAAATATAATACAAAAATTTCTATAACAAAATTCAAGTAAATTGCAATTATAAATTCAACTATAAATAGTTGCTTATATATAGATTCTATTGATCAAAATAAAATGCATGCGATTTCATTTGATTATATAAGACACATACAAACATAAATCACATTATTCATCAATTTTCATTGTCTTGACAAACTTGCCTTGTGTATATAATATCTACACTAATTTACAAAAAAATGTTATTCACAGATGTAATGAGTTGCTCATTCCATGTTAACATATCATATATTTGGTCATAGTTAATTACCTACATAAGACTATGTTTCAAATTAATCTAAATGAGTACAAACTATATGTGTATAATTTTGTGTTAATTTGCATGACCTCATAAAAGTTTACATGTAGTTGTAGGAAAATGCTCCATTATACATTTAACTCTTTCACGCATTATTTTTTTTCGTATTACAAAAGGATTTGATCTTCATCCACATTGTTTAGCTACCCTTCTCTATGACAACTCCTCCCAAGAATTCTCACATTCTCTTACCTATTAAAAAATGGGAGCCCTTTACTTTTGGAAAATTTCACTTTTTCCACCTACTAAATGTTTTTAAACTACATTATACTACTATAGAATATGCAATCCACTAGTTATCAAATTGGAACTATTACAAAATTCATTGTGTGTCCTTCACTATCCTAAATTTTATTCCTTGTTTCTCTCAAATATAATGGACCTTCTTCAAAACAAACCTCTCTTATTCATGTCCCTTCACTTACATCGAAGATTACATTATCCTTGAGGAAAAGCTTAAGGCAATAATTGAGAGTTATTACATTTTCCAAGGCACTACTCTTGTCAAAGGCATATTCACATTCAAGCAACTTAACGAAGACCCTATCATAGTACATATTTACAATGCCATTAAAACTACACTATAAAATGATAACCTAGTCATGATGAAAGAGGTGGTCAACTATCATCTACTAGAACTTGGTCCTATTTTGCGAGAATAATTCATAGGAAATCTACACTCTACACTTCCTCCTATGCCACATTCCACATCAACAACAATCCTCTCCTTCTACTACACCCTTCACACACCTAGATGATAAAGTTACTTTTGCATCTTCCTCTTCTACCTCCTCTGCTCCTACTTAATACTAGTCTCTAAATCTAGTATCTTTCTCACCTACTATTAATATAAAATATATTATACTACAAGCATCACTATTTTTACTGCATGTTTAAAAACATATTTTGACATTTTCTAACGTATATAAAAATTTATCTAGGTATTACTAAATTTAACTATGAAGCACTTGTTATGGGTTGTAATCATAATTCCTATATCTAAATATATGGGAAGAAGAATGATAAAATAGAAATCTCCATTTTGAAGGGAGTATGATAGACTATAATAAAATAAATGTGAGGGTAAGTGAGAAAGTAAACAAATTATCACTTCTGTCTAATTAATAAGACTATTTTTTTCTTATTACCAAGACATTTACTTTTGCCTTACATATTAGGTCTATTTAGACAACGATGACTAGAATCAACATGATGATTCTCAAGTTTTCTTAGTTCTCAATATCTTGATTTATCAATTTGCCTCAACCTTACATCTAAAAGATATAAGCACTACCACCTAACATTGATAAATTAGATAAAATAAAAATACTAAAGATAAAGAGTACCTTATTAAGGAACTTACCAATGTCTTTATTTTTCTTGACCACACTTACAATTACTCATTTCCCTAAGTATCTAATCGACTATTTTAAACACTTAGGTAATTTACAAAATAGTTAACAACTCTTCATGAAAGAGGTAGTAAACAATCATATACTTCAACTTGGTCCTATTTTCATAGACATGATTCAAAAGATCTTACATGCTCTACACCTTCTCCTACACCACATTCCCCAATAACAATCAACCTCTTCAAATGCTATGTCATCAACCTCACTAGATGATCAAGTTACTTTTGTCTCCTCTTATTCCACCTTGATAGCTTATATTTAATACCAAGTGTCTTTTTTGGGATTTATCAAGTTCATAGGCATTACATTTAATATGTAAATATTTTGTATCTTTCTACTCTATTCTTAATGTTTGGAAATAATCTTATTTGATATTTTTATTTGTTTTTATATTTCTCTATATACATAACCTTTATAACATCATGCAATAAAAAATCTCAAATACTTTTTCTTATCGTAAAAATTATCATTGTTCAAAATACTTAAATTATGTGAGTAAATTATTCTAATTTTCAATTATAGTTACTCCAAATATAGAACACATAGTCCAAATATACAAGACATAATATAAATATATAGTCAAAAGTATATTCAATTCTATAGACTCCTTAACCAAATAAAAATACAAAATTTGTCCAAAATTAAAAATAAATTTCAAATTATATCTATTTATAAGTTTTGAAAAAATGAATTAAACAAATCTCTTTTACAATTAATGTAGGCAAATGGATGTGCAACAACCATGTTCTAAATGAATGCTACAATTTCTTATGTGTAGTAGACTTGTACAAAGGCCTCATTTACATTGCTAGGCATCTTCATAAACATGCTAATGATTTATGTCAAGCAATAGTTTATAGTATACACCAAAACAAATGGAAGGTTCTTCCTCCCACGAATACAAAATTTCATACATGTCATTGTGGTTTTAGTGAAGCCAAGTTTATAGTGATATGTGCTTATCATTGGGATATACAAATTTACAATCCCAATAGACAAGTATGGGAAACACTCACTAAGTTCTATAACACCGTCCCCTCTACTTCATGTCTTCTTGCCTTTGAAAAAATATTATTTTCAATTATAAGACATCATAGAGAATGATTTTCTTCAAAATCAAGTGAATAAAATTGAACTATATCCTCTTGAATTCAATTTTGAAATTGCTATGGTATGTGGCAACAAGATATTCATCTCTGAAATAATAGATCGTTTCAAAGGATACTTTTTATTTGTTTGACCCTTCCAACCACATGAAGGTACGTAAAAGTGGACTCCTATCAATTCTACTGCGCCCTTTTGTAATTGGATACATGTAGTTTCTACTTTGAAAAAAAATCCTTTTCATTAAAAGAGTTCCATTCCAATGAATAGTAACAAATAAATTCATTTAACCAATTTCAAAGACTTTTCCCCTTTGACTATCTCTTGCACTATCATCTATCTTCTACTTTGTGGTACAATTTGTATATTTTCTTTAATCTTTACCACTATCCACAATTAATTCTACTATATTATATTGTTATATTAAAAACAAAACAAAAAAATAATAAGCAAAATTAGTAAACTATAGAAACAACCATGCTTAGTTATTGACATTATAAAACAATAACACTTTAAACAAAATAATAATTGAGATTCTCATAATATTAAATTTACTTCCATTGATTAAAAATGAAATACAACTTCACACCAAATTTTCTATACACAAATTCAAATATTTACTACCAAATAATAACATAATTTTAATTATTTTTTATTTTAATATTTTCTACTATTCACATGCAAAGAAGCTCCAATACTAATTAAAACAAACAAATTAAACATCTAACTTTGCTATTAAATACTTCCATTACAATATTAAAAAGACAAATATTGACCACTATATGACCTGTTAAAAAATAACATATAAATTTATAGTACTTACCACACCTTAAAAACAATAAAGTATCCAAATAATAAATGAAAAATTGTGAAAGTAAATAAAATAATTCAATTAAAAAATACAATCAGTTATTTTAATGACCGTATGAGATTTGAAGGGCTTATAAAAATATACCCTACTTTACATAATTTGTTCAGTTTTTGTAGGGCGATCATGAATGGATAACGATTGCTCCACAATCAAATTTAACCTTGCCCATCGTCCCACCTACCACTCTTAACAGGGCCGATCCTTGATCAGTGAATGTCGGGAGAATTTGAAAGCTGTATTATGCTCTGTCCGGCCACATACCACTTTAATACATTCCTACTCCTCCTCGAATCTAATAATGGGTAGCTAAAGTAGTGGCCCTTTCAACGTTCATGTAATGAGCGGCTGCTTGTTGAGGCCCCACTGCGGGCAACCAACCAAGAGAAACGGTTGTACACGATTCGATGTATAAACCTATTGTTATACCTTCCTTCCCCCAACATTACATTGAATGCTCAGCGGATTCTCTCGTGTGCAGATTGGTGGATGCCTTTCAGACTACATTTCCTGGTAATTTTTGGAAAAAACAAATACCCATCTTTGCAAAATGCCTTCCAAAGACATTTAATACATAAAACTTTGTTGTCCCCCCTTATGCTTTTCTGCTGCTCTGTTTTACCAGTTTTTGACATGCCCATGTCTGAGGAAACATATTATGGAAATTTGGAATTCCTGCGTACTTTGATTTCTAAAATGTCTTTTCTGTATTCCCCCACGTGACCATTGTATATTTCAGATGAGTTTCAGGTTAACCAACTAAAGTTGAGGTTAGTGTCAGCCTCTGTTAATCTTTTGATTTTTCTTTGCCATGCACACATCGGAAAGAGGGCAAATGTGACTGTATATAATAAGCAAACGCATCCCTTCTTTGCTAGAGACAATCACAAATTCCATTAGCTAGAATTGTCTTACACATCTTCAAATCGATTTTAATAATAATAATACTTTGCTTCGATAAATATAACAATGATAATGGTGCATACTTTTTCTGAGTTACTTCCTCTTTACTTTTAATTGCTTGGTCTCCAGAGTCCAGCATAATCTTACAACCATAGGTTCTGATGGGGAGCTATGAAACTGAGTTCTGCACTGTGGAGGCGGGAGATGGAATTAATCTTCAGGCAAGGTTATTTAAATCCACATCCGTAACAAGTGATATCGTTATTGTCTTGGTTCATCAATACTCTGTATTGGGTGGTTGCCAAGGGCTCATGAAGGGCATTGCCAAGGAGCTAGTTGAAAAAGGCTACCAGACTGTGACTTTTGATATGAGGGGTGCAGGGAGATCTTCAGGAAAATCATCATGGACTGGATCATCAGAGGTACAGGATGTTGTTGCTGTCTGTAAATGGGCATCCCAGTACATTTCTGCAGGAAGGATACTTTTGGTCGGATCTTCTGCAGGTAATTTTCTTTCTTAATGAATCCTATTGCTTCGTCATTTTACAGAGATGTGCATTTAACTTCAATCTTATTTCTATTTCCGCATGCATGGGAAGAGATAAGTTCTTTCATTAGAAATAGCGATACATCAAACCACATCTGATTTTTGCAAATTTTGAGTGTCTGATCATTTTAGTAAGCAATCTGGGTCTGAAGTTTGATAGGGGTAAGTCCTTTTAGTAAGCAATTGAATGTACCATCTAATGGATATAAATAAATTCTGGACATTCATAGCAGCTTCTTGATTTCTCGAGGAATTAATTAGGCATGTAGCAAGTACCTTCAAAGTCTGCCCCAAACTTTCAAGTTGATTTTATCATGGAATTTGTAGGCATCACAATTTGTCCTCCAAATGCCTGCCAAGAAAAATTGAATCATAGTATGGGATTTGGATGATATCTTTGTACTTTTGGGGATTTTATGGCATATGCAGAGAAATTTTACTAGTCGCCAGTATGAAACAATAGCCTTGGGAAATCTACAAGACCAAAGCTAGTCTGTACAGAAGTGCATAGTATTCATCGTCTTTCAGTTCTCTTTAGAATACAATTTGATATTTTTCTTTCGTTGCTGCATCAACTCATTCTGTTGATGAATAAAAGCTTTTGCATGTGATCAATATTAGGCATCACTTATTTCTGTAATCTAATATTTCTTTGATTCCTTGAGTAGAATAGAATGTTAAGACTGCATTGAAATTGCTTTGTTTGGTGAAGCCTATTCAATTTCAGTGAGTAGGAAACTCTGTTACAATGCATTGCCACAAATATTATTCTAAACTCTTATTTGAATTAGAAGTTCTACTTGTTGGATGCACTAGGAAAGACAAGGTTGAGAAAATGCTACTAGAGAGGGTAAGGGTTTAGATTTGTGGAGGTGATTAAAAAATAAGACTCACTGCCGCAAGGATTCTGGTCAGTCTGAGCATTACTGAAAAAATGGTCTGAATTATCATGTCGTGTTCTACAGAAGAAAATGAAAAATCTAAAAAGAAATCTGAAATCATTTTTTTCTTTTTCTTTTGAAGACTGAAATATGAAAGATCAAGAAATTAATACTATTTGGTAACCAATCTGAAGTATTTAAGAAAACACTGAAACAAGGATTTACTGTTAGAAACAGTAAGTAGAAAATATTTGAGGTGAGTAATACTGCCTCATTGAAACTTTGCACCACAATATTTGCAAAAAAGATGCCCTTTTTTAGCAATTTGATTGCTAAGCTTCCAGGCACAGTCTTTACTGTGCAGCTCTGACATATTAAAAAAATGAAACCCACATCTTAGAGAGGAAAAACAGTGGCAAGGTTAAGTTCATAATCTAAGATAGAGTTAAAAAATTTGCAAGGAAATATTCTAAAAAGGTATAGGAAAAAGATAAAAATCTAGGGTTTTGAACTTTGTTCTATTTTTATATTTTTTGTTTACAGTAGAAAGCATGAAGAAGAATGGAGAAGAAAAGTAACAAAGAGTAAGAGAAATAAAGAGGGAAGGGTGTAGTTTTTATTTCATTTGCCCTTTGTAGATGCTTGAAATATGCTTAAAATGAAAGCCAATATTTTCTATCAACACTTCCTATGAACAAAACCACCACTAATCCAACAGGGAAGGTAGAGTAGTCAACGAGAGTTCAAGAGGGGGTGCCATCCGGGGGTGAGGATAGGGATGGCCTCACCCAGAGGTAAAGTCTTCTTACTCCGTGGAGGGAATAACCATGTCCAGCTTTTGCATGAACAATCAGCACCTTTCAAGAAAAAATGAAAAACTAGAGTAAGAGTGGAAGTGAGAGTGAAAATTGCAATGGGCAAAAGAAAATAGGCTTAAAAGTTTATTTGAGTGTTCTAAGGCCCAAGTGTCCTTTTAATATTTTTCTTTTTCTCTCTCTCTCTCTCTATATATATATTTCGTTTTTAAGAAAAAGGTTTGGAGAGGTTCACCAAATTGTCAAACCAAGACCCCATTCTTGCCAAAGCTGATTCGGATTATGATCCACAATTCTTCACTTGGAATTGCCAAGTCTCATAACAATGATGTAAAGGCTCTAAGAGTTATAACCTAACCTAACAAAAAATTTAAAATACGTAAAAGGAAATTCTAGAGAATGAATTAAAAAACCTTCGGGAATATCTTAATTAAATAGACAGAATTGATAGAGGATATGGCACCAATTCAAAAAAATGTATCAGTGAAGAAGGTGTAGATGAGCTGCTCTAGCAGGAAAAGAGAAGCAACAAAATTATTTGGAATGAAAGAAGCCTGAAACTCTCTAATAAAGCTACAGTTTATCCAGAATGCGGACAACCCCCAAAATAGGTTGCATTGAAAAGTTGTGTGAAGCTCCCTACTAGCTCCTTAAGGTCCATGCTCTCTCCAAATCTGGACTAATCATTCTCCCTCACCATTAACAACCACCATCCCCCAACTCAGTTCAAGGCTGATTGGAGCAAGGATGTGCCCCTTTAGAGTTGGGGTGTGGGGGGAAAGGAGGAGGAAGGGGAAGGTGGGAGGGGAAGGCTTAATGGTCTCTTAACCGAGCACTTCTGCTGAATCTAAACTTTCATATTAGATCTATTTTCTTCCATGACAATAAATCAAATCTATAAGGAAGATTTAGCACAATTCATAAACACCAAACCCATAGAAAGATTATTAGGTCTTCTTTCCTCACCAGGTAAGATGGTTGCTTGCAAAGGATGGAAATCTCACCAAAGGTAAAATTTGTTATGGGGGCTTTTCCAGGACCCAAAACTCTGAAATTTGGCTGGAATAGGGTCTACAGATATTCTTATGATGCTCAAATGATATGTAGTAGCTATCTTCTCCACCAAACCAGAAAAAAATCAGACTTTTTTCAAGGAAGCCCTTGGCTTAGAAAAATCAGGTCTGTTCATGAAGCCTTAATCTTCTGCTTTCAATGCCATAGAAGATCTTCTGAGCGTAATTTCAGCATAGGTCAGGCTACCCTGCTTCCCAGTGAATAATGGCAAGAATTTGCACTCAAGAAAATTGGAGGAGCAACAAGCGAGTTAATTACTGCCTTTGAATTTATCAGGCATCTTGGGGGTTTCAACTATGCAAGGATTTGTGTTAACTTTAATCTGGGAAAATCATTGCCAGATTGAATTATCTCAGACATGGGAGGGTTTGAATAGGAGCATCCAGTAGATTAAGAAAATATCTCCTTTCAGTGTAGGATTTGTCATTAATATGGGGTTCTGGCCAGGGTTTGTTGTGTGCATCAACCACAAGAACATAGAAGCTCCAAAGATATCCGAGGAAACAACCTCTCAATAACCCTACCAGCAATCAGTTGGCCTTCCCAAAGAGGAATAAATGCCCAATCACAAAGAAAAGCCTTGAAGATCGAGAACAGATTCTAGAGGGCATATGCATAAAAATGACAACCTCAACACACATAGAGGAACAACTCAAAATTGCAAACCCTTTCCATGCTTTAGCCTCACAGGAAGACAACTAAGTGGAAGACATGCAATTAAACAGCCAAAGGAGTCAACAAAAGCCATTCAGAACTAGCTTGGGACCATAGAAACAAATGCTCCAACATGTAGATAATCTCTGTGCACTCGACATTGATCAAATCCTCTTCATCAACAACCGATGCTTTGAAAAACAAGAACAGTAACCAGATCCAAAACTTTCAATAAAAAGCAACAGGCTTAGCTGAAATTTGAAGCCTTGATTCTCTAGGTCAATTATTTAAAAAATTAAAAAAAGCTAACAGCACAAGGTCTCCAAAGAAAACCCCTTGAGTGAATACTTGGGAAGCTCAAAGGGGACATCCTACATATGGGTGGGCACAGATTTAGAAGAAAACTTGTGCATATCCTTGGGGAGTGCCCCACTGATTTGGAATGGTCACTACCAATGTTGGGTTGAAGACCTATGCACTTTGTAGGTTGGTGCCACATTGAAATTTGGCAGTTTTGGATGCAATTACTTTGATTGTGGTAGATTCTTTTGTGGATTTTCTCAAGCTTGGGAGTTTAAATATTTTTTGTAACATCCCTTGGAGTATGCATCATTGTTGTTGATGTGCAGATTTTGATTCTGTAATTTTTTTAACAATGTTTGAGTCAATACTTTTGACATTTATCAAAAAAACATGGAAGAAACCTTTTGGAAATGAAATCCAAGAGTTAAATGGCTAATAGGAGACCATTATACAAAATTATTTCATATGTCTACTGTGGTAAAAGATACAAAATATAATCAGTCAGCTGAGAACCTTGTCAGGAAGAATAATAGAACATAACAAGGAAATCAGGTCAGAGGCAGAAAGTTACTCGAGAATTTCTATTAGAAGAAAACAAGGAAATAGAAATGGAGCAAGTGAAATTGTTAGTAAACATCCTATCTATTTTAATATATGAGGAAAATAATGCTAATGCAGAAAATTGATTCAGAAGAAGTCAGGAAAGTAATAACTGGACTCGAGACAGGAAAAATTCAAGGCCTTGATGGATTTTTAATTTTTTGGCTGGCGCCTCATTGAAATCTGGCGGATTTGGATGTTGACAATTTTTAGAAAATTCTTATAGATTTTTCTGTGGATTTTCTCAAACTTGGAAGTTGAAATCTGTTTCTTAACATTCCCCAGAATATTATTTGTGCATCACTGTTGACATTCATATTCTGATATTGTAATTTTTTAACACATTTTAATACAATGCTTTTGACCTTTATCAAAGAATTGAAGAAACTTTCTCAAAACAAAAATCAAGAGTCAAATGGCTAAATGGAGACCGAAATACATTTTTTTTCCTTTTGTCAACACTGGTCAGAAGAAACAAAATAGAACTTGGCAGCTTAAAACCCCAAAAGGAAGATTAATAGAACATAACAAGGAAATCGGGTTATTGGTGGAAAGATACTTGAGAGAATTGCTTATAGAAGAATACAAGGACACACAAAAGGAGCAAGAGGTATTGTTAGTAAACATTTTGTCTGTTTTAACAAAAGAGAAACAAATTTCGAATGAAGAAAATAGACACAAAAAAAGTCAGATAAATGATTACTGGACTTAGAGCAGTAAAACGTCTAGTTCCTGATGGATTTTAGTTGAGATGTTTTTGTAGGGTCTGAAATACTGTGGGCAAGAAATGACTGAAGTGATTGGGAATGGAGAATGAAAAATAGTTTGAAGGATGGAATAACACCACTTTTTCACTTAATTCCCAAAAAGAAGAAAGGTTAATTCTTTAACGCAATCATGTCAGTTCCAACTTGTAATATACACCACAAAATTGTGGACAAAGTCATGGCTAATAGATTGAAAAATGTCTTAAGGAAGATTGTCAAGGAAAAATAAGTACGTTTTGTGGCAGAGTGATAGATTATAGATAGAATTTTATTATCTCATTCTGGATATGAATAAGGCCTATGATAGGTTGAATTGGGAATTCCTGCTCAATTTTTTTGAAGTTTGGCTTTGGAAATTACATAAGTACTCCAACCTTTTCAGTTCAGTGAATAACATTCCTGTAGAATATTTTCATGCATTCAGAAGTCCTAGACAAAGGCAGCCCCTCTCACTGTACCTCTTTATTTTGGCATTAAAGGTGCCAGGGAGGAAAAATATAAAAGGAGTAGAAGGAAAATAACTTCAAGGGAATGAGCATATTTTTAGCAGAACCCCGGTAACTCATTTTCAGTTTGTTGACAACACTAATGGCAGGGTTCCAACAGAGGCAAAGTGACAACGTTCAAATAAGATGGAAGCCTGTGATGGAAGAACAAAAAAAGAATGTTGGAAGGGAGTGGTAGATAAACTTATTCAAAATTGTTTCTGTGGAAATTAAAGTGGTTAATCCTAGCAGGACAAAGTCAATTAGTCAAGGGATGTGAAACTTTTGCAAGACAAATTCAACTAATCAAGACAGGCTAACATTGAATTTAACTATTAAGGCACAGTTACAAGCCATTCCAGTATATATGATATCATTATTCCAAATTTCCAAGTGTCGATCAAAATGGTATATAGGCAATTACCAGCCTGAAAAAGAATTTTCAATGGGATGGAATGGAGATTAAAAGGAAATTATCCCCTCTAGCTTGAAAAAGGAACAGCCAAACAAAATCAAATGGTGTCCTAGGGTTGAGTTCAATAAATTATAAAAATCATGAACTTGGGTTTGGGAGAAAAAATGGTTTGAGGATATACAAGAAGAAATTAGATTTTGGAGTAGAGTAATAATAGGGATATCTGAAGAGGCCAGAAAGAATTTTCATTCTTGATCTCCTTTCATATAATCTCAGGTCTGGCTTTGAAAGAAGATTTGAAATGGAATATGGAGGATGTCCCTCTGGAAAGGCACTAGGATAGGGAAAGCTCCTCTTGGCCGAGAGAAAGGAGTGAGGGTCTCAAACTACTACTTGATAACAGAGGAAACTTTCTTCTCAAGGTAGAGGGATAAGGAAGGCAATTCCCTACTAAAAATGTATGTCTTAAGCATGTATTGTTCTTATGACTGGCAGTGGAAGGGAAGGCTTTACTGTATGATGCCCTACCCCGTAAGTGTTTTACCAGAGCATCAAGATTTTGTTTATGCAAGGAGAGCACAGAATATGGGAATCGTTTGTTTCTTCATTGCTAAGTATGATGAGAGATATAGGGAAGGTTCTCCAATAAAATAGAAACAAGCTGATCTGGTCCAGAATCAGCCAAAGAGTGGATAGAATCATAGAAGCTTAGCCTAAAAGAATTTGGAAAGGAGTTTGAAAGGAAATATGAACAATTCAATTGGACAGAGAATCGTAATCAGGAATTTATGGTTAGAAAGGAATCTGAGAATCTTCGAGGATAAAGAAAATCCTGTTTTGAGAATTATGGCCAAAATGAAAGCTTCAATCTCCGAGCTAGTCAAGACATGGAGACCCAGGCCATCTTAGCTTACAGGAAAGGAGGTAATTCTAAAAAGATGAGAACTGATTAAGTCACCCTATAATGATTTTAGTAGGAATAGTCTGCAAAAGTTGAAAGGGATATGGAACTAAACTTCTAAGGGTTGATTCAAGCTTATATTGGATGGATCAGCTAAATGATGCCCAGGCCTGCCAGGAGGAGGTCTTTTCAGGGATGATGATGACCATCCTCTTCTATTATATACAGTTTATTTTTGGATTGACACAAGAAACAAAGTTGAAGCTATATCACTGCTGGAAAGAATCAAATTGGCAAAGGAGGAAAGGATTTGGCTAGAAGTTGAAGGACACTTGATGATAATTTTTGAAGCTGTCAAGAGTAGGGAAAGACTGGCAATTGAACGATTTCATTCAAGAAATAATGACAGAAAAGGAAAGTATGAAAGTAACATATCCCCACATCAGATGATCGAGGAACAAAGTGTATGATCTTGCACTTAATTGGGGAGGGAAATAGAAAAGCAAGTTTTCAGACAGCCCTTCCCATCTTCAACTGATTAATCTTAAAAGACTGTGTGAAAGCCAAAGAGGCCTTGATAATTTAAAACATGAAGGGACCAGGTAGATATCGTAGAAGAGGTCTGAAAATGGAAAAGGATATTTAGTTATTGAAAGAGGCTGGTTTCTGCCTGCTTGCAGCAGTTCCATAAGACTTGAAATAGATTGTAAATATATATAAAAAGATAAGTATGATATATAGAAGGATACAATAGATAATTTATTTATGATATACAAACAGAGTATAGCATCCTATAATACAAGAAGCTTAATAGAAGGCTTTATTATAATATAAATTATTTACATTACCTTTTTCCCTGTCTCTACTTTTATTTCTCTAGCCTGAATCCTGGGCTGGGAATGAGTGCCAAGTTATCAATGAGAAAAGACGACAGATCTCAGTTCCAGTAAGGAAGCAAGAAGCTATATTGGAAGAATCAGAAGAAATGAGCTTTGTTTTGCTTTGTGACTTTTTCAAGAATGAAAGTGCTCAGTAGCACTCCAGTATCTCCAGTGTTTTACAACTTGTATGGTGCTCAACAACATTATACAGATCCAGTGGGGGTATATACATATGCTTGAAAAGAAGCAAAATTGCCAGATATAGTTTTCGGTAGCATCAGATGATTGCCATTCCTTTTCCATTGTCTTTAGCTGACTGCAATGAGAAGAAGAAAAAGAAAAGAGGACAGGACTATGGGAAGACCTCAAATAATTTGTATCTTAATAAAGCTTACTCGGAATTCTTTGTTTTCAAAGAAATGCTGAGCAGTACTGGACTTCATTTTGCAGAGCTGAGAAAGCAGAGAAGATGAAACTGGGCAAGCATCAATGATAAGAAGAAATTATGCAACTGGTGCTCCAAAAAATTGCTTTTCCCTAGATGGATAGCAGGATTAAATGGACTTCGAAGTTGTATAACTATATTTTCAGTTCTTTGGTGGGTTAATGATCCATAATTGACATGGATATTCCATAGTATGATTCATCAACACAGATTACTTATCCATACATGCTCAATCTAAGCTACTACAAATATGTGAAGACTTAACCAATCCACAAAATCACAACACATGAAGAGCACACTGTGAAAAACAAGAACTATGCTTGTAAATTAAATGCACAGCTGTTACTGAACTTGTTTATTGTCAATCCTTATCTACTTTGCCATGAAATGTTAGAAGCTTGCAAGGAAATGACATAAACAAGTAATAGAAAGCATCACATAAAAAGAGATAACATGAGTGATTTACCCTTGATAAACCCAATTGGGGCAAAAAATATAGTAACAATCCATTATCAATCAAACAATTCAAGTGAGATTCCCTTCATGATGGCCCTCATGAAATCCTTACTTTCTACAATGCATCTTCTCACCTCTCACAAGCCTAGCCTAGGTGCAACATAGTGAATTATTTAAATGTACATGTCATGCCCCACCCACGTAAGACAGAAAAAAAGAAAAGAAATCACAGCAATGAAATTCTAAGAGATCGCCGCTAGGGAGTAGAATTAGCAAAGGGTTGATTAATAATAGACAAAGAAAATCATGGGTGGTGATTCCACAAAGGTATAATTAACAATTAAAAAGGATTAAGGCAGCGCTTGGGAAAACATATAATTAACAATGAAAAAGGGAAGTCAGTGCTTGGGTTTGAAGGGATGTGTCCCTTACAAATGTAAGGATGTTAGTGAAAGGAGGTGACTCTCCCCCAATAAGATATAAAAGGAGAATACTTCATTTGTGAAAGGGATCAGGAATGAAGTGAATGCAATTTGAAAAAAAGGAAAATAAGAAAGTGGAAAATGAGATATCTATTAAAATAGATATTGTTTGCAGCAAGAACATTATTGGGAAGTAAGTTGTAGAATATAAATAAAGGATTATTGTAAGTCTTTACTTTATATATATATATACGATTATGCAATAATGATTCTTGCAGCAATTATTGATCCTTATAAGTAATTATGATTCTTCCTTTATTATAAATATGGATAATAGATTCTTATAATAATCTACTTTGAATTTAGAGAAATGATTGCAAAATAGGAAGGTTGATCAACCTTTTGAGTTCATGAGAGGTGAAGGCCCAACAGATTTGCCATCAAGTACGCCATCCATAGGGGGTTAAGCCTCGTGGACCGAGAGGCAAATGTGTGCTCCTGGGCTTGGTGGAAGGGAGGTAGCCTTCATGCTCTTATCAAGCACGCCACCTGGATATGGAGCGCTCGTGGGCTGGGAGGCTTATTAGTGCTCCTGGGCTTGATCAAGGAGGACGGCCAGCCTCCAAGGTGGATTGAGGGATGGAAGGGCGACCCACCTTCCACGCTCTCGCAGTACAAGGGCGACCAACCATGAGATTGTGATTTGCAAGCATTTCAACGAATTCCTAATAAGATTATTATGGGAATCCATATTGGAATGGCTATTGCATTAATTAGAATTTTGATGTGATTAATGTGCATAGATATCATGATGTCTACTAAGGACTAATAATATATATTATCATGGCTTATGAGCTAATGTCAATTTCTAGTGACTAATATTGTGTGCAGGACCTAAACTAGGATTCATATCTTATAAAGGGCATTTCAATTGGTAAATTTACAATCTTACATGCTTTAAATTTCTTATTTTGGATTCTAATTGTGGTTTTAGAGAAAAATCTAGGAGTATCCCACGTAGGGTACATTACAGTACATGCCTTCTCCCTCCTCAAGGCTGACTAAGGACACCAACAACAAGCATATGTAATGAAATAAGTACATATATTCATTCTTACTCTAGAAACATTGGAATAAGATGCAACTTTAAAATCCAACTAGTGAGTGATTTACCTTGGGTAATCCCAAATAAGGGAAAAACTCCAGTAAGAATTATCTATCAGTCAAGAAATACAATTGAGATTCCCTTCATGATGGCCCTCAAGAATGTCTTACATTCTACAATGAATTCTCTCACCTCTCACAAGCCTAGATCGGCTGCAACATAGTGAATTACTTAAATGTAGAAGCTTTCTCCCTACTTAAGGGTCACTAAGGACACCAACAACAAGCATCCTCTCACCAGCATGTAATGAAATGACTACATATGCATATAGTCATACTAACTCTAGAAACATGGGAATAAGATGCCACTTTTAATTGCCAAACATTTAGGGTGGAATTAAACTACAATTCAGTTTTCTTCTATGTGCTCCACCACCTTAGCATATTCCACAATGGGTGTATTTATTCCTAAGGACGAACACAGGAGTCAACAAGAGGAACTAGAACATCTTCCATATGAAGAAATCTAAGGAGAGCTGCTTCAATGCCTTGGAAGAGTTTTGGTTCTGTTGTTTTCTTCTACATGGGATGTTTCTGGCCCCAGGCATAATGGCTGTTCTGTATGTTAAGTTCTTGCCTGCTGCCAAAATCATATGATCATTTCATCCTCAACTAATTCTGTCACTGATTGACAAATCCATCATTTCCTTCCCCTATTCTAGTTTTAACTCTGCTCTGAACTCACTTTTGATGGCTGATCCACTCAATCAGTTGGAACTGAATGTTTGTCCCAACAACTTTGGATCGTACCTCCTAAATTGGGGGGCTTTTGGTTTCATGAATGATATGACAAAATTTCAAATACAACTTTCTCCAATGTGATACTATCTCCGCTCTTGTGGAGATTTCTTCAACCTGCTTATCCTCTCAAAATGCAGATTGTTATGTAGAAAGGCTTATCACAACCTTACAAAAAGCTGATCCGTTGGGTTTTATAACTCAACTTGCATCATAACAACTGCAAAATCGTATGTACATATGACAGTTACAAAACTAAACCCTTTCTACAAAGCTGCCCTTTTCTTGGTTCTTATAAGTCTCGCATTAGTGCAATTGTACATGTCAATATAGATGCCAAACATGCTCCCATCAAATCATGCCTAGTGTATATAACAATTTAGCAATGCATTCTATAAAACCTTCTGTATCTCCTATAGCTTGTGAAGCATTACCCAACCGTCATTTCACATAAGTATGCTATCAATGTTCGAAAACATTTTCATCAATGCGAGGCCAGGCATAAGCTATCACAACCATTAAGCTAAAATCAGAATAAACATGTTGCATTCCAATGTCAGAATGCATTCTATGGTAGTTATTATTCCAAAACAACTTAAACAAGCATTGAAAAATGAGAAACAACTCACTACCAACTCTATGGCACACTATTAGACCCCTTTGATGAAGATCAAACCTCTGTATTGACAAACTGCAACCTTGCGTTTTGTTGTCTCACAGATGATTTTGACCTCAGCTGAAAAAATTAGACTATTTCAGCCCCAACCGATTCTTCACCTTTGACTAGTATTTTTTCTAATACTTTCCTCAACAACTTTATGCAGCTTACTTTCTGCTTAACCAACATACAAAACCATACTTTGACTAAGACGATGTTGTGAATAAGAAGAGCAATGCTTGTGGATTAAATGCATAACTGTTTTTATTTGGATATTATTGGTAAAAGTGGGTTTTTGAAAGGACCCAATCCCTTATACAACAAGGCACCAAAACTACAAAGTCCCAACAGCAGAATGGAAAAAGACTGAGCTCCACAAGGGATGGAGATCAAAAAGCAGAAATAACAGCAAAAAATTGCAACAATATACCATCAGCAAACACACAGCAGCAGAACATTTAATTGGAAGATAACTCCATTAACCTACTGATAGCTACCCATTTTTCCTTGAGGAAACTCAAATGGTCTTCTACATCATCCTCGTCGAGGTCGACGACCAGTGAGTCCCTTTGTGTGTTGAAGCTGGGTCCTTTTGCTCAGACTGTCCATAGTAGTAGCTTGACCTTTCCTCTTGAGGAAATCGTCATGCAGCATGGCAATGCTAGCTGCATAATTCTTAATGATAGCCCTCCTCAGGGTGATGACCTTGTCAGGGGAAGCCATTAGAGAATTCTTAAATGTATAGCTGTTATTCAACTGAAGTATATTTTTATCAATTTGTGCTATGAGATATCAACAACTTGCAAGGAAACAACATAAAGCAAGTGATAGCAAATAACATCACACAAAAAGAAGACATCCAATGAGGCAATAAACTCCAGAAGCGTTTCACTATCAAATAATAGAATTGGGATTCCCTTCCTGAAGGCCCTCAAGAATGCCTCACATTCCACAATGTGTCTTCTCATTTCCCACTAGCCTATCTAAACTGCAACATAGCGAATCACTAAAATGTTCAAGCTTGCTCCCTCCTCAAAGGCAACTAAGGATACTGACAACAGGCATCCTCTCATTTGACAATGAAATGTGTCATGCCTTCGTCAAAGAAAGAAACAGATTGCAATATTTAGAGTCTAGGTGAATAAAGTAAACATGGACAGCGATTTTAATAAGGGGATCGATTAAGATTATAAGAATAAACAAGGGCAGCGATTACCTTGAATTAAAGATATTTAATTAAAAAGGTTTCAGGCCAGCAATTAAGAGGAATAGTTGTGACTTTTCCAAAAAGGCAGAAATAATGAAGAGGTGTAACTCCCTCAAACTTGAAGATATAAGAGGGAGAGCATTTCATTTGAGAAGGACATCCATAACATCATTCAATCAATCAATTAAGAATAAATATTATGTGACTCCTTTTAATGTGAATGATTGTGACTCCTTTTAATGTGAAAGGTTGTGACTTATTCAAATATGAAAGGTTGCGACTCCCTCAATAGCAAGATATAAAAGGGAGATCATTTCCTTGTGGAGAAATCATCAATGAGGAATAAATCTATCAATCAATTTGGAAATAAATTATTACTCTCAAAAGGCAGCAATGAAGGGTGGTGACTCATCTATTATGAAGGGTGGTGACTCCTTCAAGAAATGGTTATAAAGGGTAAATCAGTTCATTGACATTCAAGCAGCAATCGTCACTCATCTATCCATCAAAATCAAGCAATCAAGAAAACAACAATGAGTCTATCAAATCATACAAGCATAAAATCATACAAGCATCATTCAAACATTAACTTGTCAATCCATCTAGAAATACAAATCAATAGTTCAGAAAAAACATCAAGCTATCAGTCATGAATTCTAGGTAGTATTTGCAAATCAGATGAAGTTCAGGTTCATGGTGTGGGCTAAGAGTTGGAAGGACAGGGTCTTTTCATGCCCTTGACAAGCTAGGGGCAAGGCCCTTGGTATTGTTATTGTTGAGTTAGGGATGGGGTCCTTTAATTCAACAATTTTGCAAAGAATTTCTGGGGAATTCACAATTTGACTCCTTGGGTATTGTGCTATGATCTATTGATCTAATTATTATCATAAATTCCTAATCTTTGATAAAACTGCTGTCATATTTTGAGTAAATATTGTTCTTTTAATAATATCCCAAAAAGGGGACATTACAATTGGTATCAGAGCATTGATCTTGCTAGCCTGCAAAGTAAAGATAAAATTATGGATGCATTCTAATCAAAGAGATTTGAAGGTCTACGAAAAGAAGGCGACATGGATCCTATTCAAGAATTATTAAACAAACTTGAGGCCCCAAAATTATTGACAAATACCAAAGGTTGTCAGAAGATTTCAAAGATGGTGTTCCCCTTGATGAGTACTTGGAGGTACTTGGGATCCATTATCCCAACAAAAGAAATCTATATGAATACATAAGACAAAGGGCTAAGGAAGAAATCAAGGAGCAAGCTCAAAAAGAAATCATTAATGATAGTAGAAGAAAAATCAGAATTAGAACCACAAGAAGATGCTAAACCAAAGAAAGAAGAAGAGCTAATACTATGTGTTGGAGATGTATCCATAATTACAAATGATGTCCAAATTTCAGGAGGAATTGCAAGATTAGCAAGAAAACTCCATGACGATACACACCGACTACATGGAAGTTGACCAAGGTTGACAGGTTAGTTTGTAATCATGAGAAGGAGGCTTTTGGTTTGCACATGACAAATCTAGGAGAGGCCAACATGGACACCATAGGACAATGAATGCATTTCACCAAGTTGTAATCATGAGAAGGAGGCTTTTGGTTTGCACATGACAAATGGAGATGGTTACTTTGAGGTAATTGAAGCTTGATGAAGAGGAGCATCTGATCATTCCTACAAGTACAATTCAAAGCATGAAAAAGATGATAATAGTGTGGGTTACTTTTCATTATATCATTTCAACATTTTTGTCATCATACAACCTATAGTAAAGGACACCTAGATCCTTTTACTCAAATGCAAAATTGGCTTTGCACAAAGGAGTGGGATCTTGATTATCACACCACTCCCATAATTCATCATGATGAAGGATGCAACATTTTTCTATCATTCTAGATTTCAACAATGGTAATCAAGAGTTTGTGTTCATTACCCAAGATCTTTGTGATAGTGAAATGAGAGAAAACTTATCTTAAATTACGGACCTTGCAAATTTTCAACTCTTGGTTGTGTTGTTGAGAGTTATTGGGATAACTCACTCTTTGAATTAAAGGCAAAAACATATCGTGGTTCAAGTTTTGCAACCTGTGATAATATTAGAGTTGCGCAACGGAAGTTGAATTGTGAAATAGGTCTTCATAAAAAAACAATTCTCAATTTAAAATTGCTTGAGGACAAGCAATCTTGGGAAGGGCGGATTGTCATGCCTTCGTCAAAGAAAGAAACAGATTGCAATATTTAGTTGGATGACAACACTTAAAGTATAGGTGAATAGTGTAAACATGGACAGCGATTCTAATAAGGGGATCGATTAAGATTATAAGAATAAACAAGGGCAGCGATTTCCTTGAATTAAAGATATTTAATTAAAATTAAATTAAAAGAGTTTCATGCAAACAATTAAGAAGAATAGTTGTGACTCTTCCAAAAATGCAGAAATAATGAAGAGGTGTGACTCCCTCAAACTTGAAGATATAAGAGGGAGAGCATTTCATTTGAGGACATCCATAACATCATTCAATCAATCAATTAAGAATAAATATTATGTGAATCCTTCTAATGTGAAAGGTTGTGACTCCCTTAATAATAAGATATAAAAGGGAGATCATTTCCTTGTGCAATGGGGGATAAATCTATCAATCAATTTGGAAATAAATTATTGTTCTCAAAAGGCAGCATTGAAGGGTGGTGACTCATTTATTATGAAGGGTGGTGACTCATTTATTGTGAAGGATGATGACTCCTTCAAAAAATGGATATATTGGTAAATCAGTTCATTGACATTCAAGCAGTAATCGCCACTCATCTATCCATCAAGAAATCAAGCAATCAAAATATCAAAAAGATCAATCAAACAAACAACAATAAGTCTATCAATACATTTAATCATCAAATCATTCAATCATCAAATCTTTCAAGCATCAATTCATTCAAGCATCATTCAAACATTAACTTGTCAATCCATCTAGAAATACAAATCAATAGTCTAGCAAATACATCAAGCTATCAATTGTGAATTATTTGCAAATTGGATGAGGTCCGAGCTCATGGGGTGGGCTAAGAGTAGGAAGGACGGGGTCTTTTCATGCCCTTGACAAGCTAGGGACAGGTTCCTTGGTATTGTCACTGTTGAGTTAGAGACGAGATCCTTTAATTCAACAGTTTTGCAAAGTGTTTCCAGGGAATTCTCAATTTGACTGCTTGGGTATTGTGCTATGATCTATTGATCTAATTATTATCATAAATTCCTAAGCTTTGATAAAACTATTGTCCTATTTTGAGTAAATATTGTTTTTTCAAAGAATATCCCAAAAAGGGGACATTACAAAATGACAAGAAGTAGTCATATTAACTCTAGAAATATGAAAATGGGCTGCGACTTTTAATTGCCAAACATCTAGAGTGGAATTGTACTACAATTCAGTTTTATTCTAAGTTCAGTGAAGCCCACCACCTTGGCACATCTCCTAGCTGGTGTATTAATGCCATAGTTACTAGGTTTAAAAAATTCAATTTGTTTGGGAGGCCAAAGAGATTGGAAATATGAAATTTTCAAAAGCAAAATTGGTAAAAATTTATGAGTTGTAAAGTCGACCAAATCCATTATCCTACAAATCTGGTTGGTCCAGAAATTCTAGATCCAGCTGGATTTGAATCAAGTCAGTTTGGATTTGCTAACTATGATTTATGCTGAAGGATGAGCAGAAGAGTTGACAAGAGGAATTAGAGCATTTCCCATATTAGAAGAGAGAAAGACAACTGATTCAATTCCCTGGAAGAGTTTTGGCTCTGTTTTGCCATTCATGGGACATTTTCCACCCTAGTTGAAATAGTAAGCTGTGTCTGTTCCTGTGTGTAATGTTCTTGTGTGTTGCTGAAATGGTAAGCCTATTTTGTACCGATCCAATTGTCATTGACTCACAAATCTTTTATTTCTTCCTCTGCCCAGGTTCTAACTCTGCTTTGAACTCACTTTTGATGGCTGATCCATTCAACCGACCCAAACTGAATGTTTTCCCAAACAATTTTGGATTAGCTAATTAATACCAACTAGGTGTTGGCATCTTGTTAATGCTTTCTTTTTGGGTCCAGTGGTCATCAGCGTTATGTGCCTTAAGCAAAATAGGATTCTTTAAGAAGTTAGCTTCAAAGACATTCAAATAGACATAATGTTTTACATTAAGTAAATGCAAATTGATGATTAAATTTCACCGTAAGGATAATGTTTGTGTTTGTATAATAAATTTTAAAAATGTACAAAGTCCAAAATTAATGGATTATGATGTCAATAGCATGAAATGGGGAATATCAAAAGCAGGAAAGGAGCCTTGGTCATTTGCACTGTTGCTGAAAACCAAATATGGATTTGAAAATTTATAGTTTTTGAGAAAATGAAAGAGAATCTCTTGAAAAATCTTCCTGTCTGCTGGTAATTCTGTTTTGTCTTTCGTTCAATAACCTCTTTTCCTTAAATATGACCTCCAAGACTGAATACAGCTAGAAAATGAGTTAAGTGATGCTTTCTAATTCTTTTATTTTGTTGCTATGCTCCACAGGGTTTTAGGGACGGGGACGGGGACGGTAGGGTGAGGCGGGATGAGTTTTCGGTACGGGGGTACTTTTGGGCCATTTTTTAGGGGACGGTAGGGGACGGCTGATAAAAAATAAGGAATTTTTTTAAAATATAGAGAAATTTCAAATATTCATATCATAACATTGATAAAGCATTCATCATAGACATTGTAGAAGATTAATACATAACATTAGACTTGAATTGAGATTTCACATGAGAATTGACAAACAAATTAAAGAAATTCAAATGCTTTTATTGTGAATGTACATACATATTATATAAGAATTATAAAAAAATGCCCAAAGGCCCCAAGTTTCAACTATAAAATGACTCCAAGTTAAATGGGCCTTTTGCATAGGTTTTGAGGACTGCAAAAGGACACTCAAATGGGTATGAAGTTGTTGGCCTTGCTACACGCCCACTGCCTGAAGAATCCCCAGTGGCTGCCATACTTCTATGAGTTCTACTTCTTTCATGCATTTGAACCTCAACCTCCTCACTATCATTACTAGTAATCTCATTGCTGCTCATGATTTTTTTTGGTTAAGAATTGAAAAGAGAGCTGCAAGTTCAAATAAAGGAAAAAATAAACTCACAATGCCCTTCCCAAGTGGTAAAAAAATTTGAAAAAATCGAAAACAAATTGAAAAAATAAAATAAAATGTAAAATGGAGAACTTAGCTTTAATGAAGTAGATTTGATGCCCTAGTCTCTCCTTTCAACTGCTATTCTCTCCTCTTTCACTTGCTGCTCTTCACCTCAAGTTTGCAAATGTCAAAATGAGAATGTTTTTTTCTTTTAGCTGTTTTGATAAGTCAAGTAGTTTTGGTTTTGTTTAAAGGGTTGGGGCGGTCTTTGTGGGCCCACCCATCCCCTTTTTTTTTTAATTTGAAAATGTGTTTTTTTACAAAAAGGTAAAATAAGATATTGCTGAGCCATAGGGGACGGCTAGCAGTCCCCGGGACGGTTAGGAAGTCCCCTAACCATACCGGGGACTGCTAGCCCTTCCCTAAGTCCCCTGCAAGTTTCTGAACTGTTTTGGAAACGTTTTGTTTTTTTTATTGCAAAAAGGGACGGGTAGGGGACGTTTCCTAGCCGTCCCCGTACCGTCCCCGGTACGGGAACGAGGGTAAAAAGCCAAGGGACGCATCCTCGTGGAGCATAGATTTGTGGGTGACCTGCCCAATGTAGAGATAATGGAAAGGATTGGGCTTGATGATTTTGAGTTGGTGATGCTAAGGGCTCAAATGTTTGCACATTCTTACAATATTTTTGTGAGTTTAAACGTTGGTCACTTGGGGAGCTCCCTGAGCTCTTACCACAGCTTACCAACCCTGGTGTGTGCTACTTTAGTGGTTGTATGCAATATGAATGCAGTCCAGCCAACCCAGGGAATTCTCCAACTGCAAATAAGATTGGGGTATTCACCACTCAAAAATACCTTACACACCTGTGAATGGCAAAAGCCCAATGATGTTACTTCTGGGAACTCAGTGAAAGGGTTGCCCTCCTCATTGCCAAAGGGAATCTGCTCCATAACCTGTATAAAGATATCAAAATGTGGACAAATAGGAGTGAATACTGATAAATTATCCCATCCATAGAAACAAAGTAAAAAAGTATCATAGCTACCCATTGGAAAAACGAGAGCGAACCCAATATCAAATTTTTCTGCTTAAAATGGGTTTGTGTTACCTTATATTTGATTATGTAGAGTGAAGGCGTTAGGGTGCATCTCACTATTAGCACTAGAGTCTTCCTATAAAAAAATTAGTGCTCTCTTCATGATCTTATTGATTTGTTTGAATTTTTGGAAATAAATTACATTTTTTATTAGTGTAGGTTAGTAAATAATTAAATAAGTGTTAGTAGGTCATAGTCAATAAATAAATATTTTGTTAGTTGTCAGTTGTGCAGAAACAGTCTCCTGCAAGGAGGTTATTTAGGTGGTTGGAGTAAGGTGGTTTTATAAACCTAATGCAAGTAAATATAAAGTCCTTTATAATCCCTAATACATATTACGTTTTAATATTATTATTACAGGCATAGTGTAATTTCCATCATTTTATATTCCTAACAAATTTAACATGATATTGGAGTAAAGGGCCAAGGGAAGGAGAGGTTAGTTCTGAATGTGTGGCTTCTTGCAACAGTTCACTAACCTTTGCACTAGAGCGAGCATTCTATTTTCTTTGGATATGATATGCTGGCTCTACAATGTACGGATCTAAAGGTGGTTTGTGGTATGTTTGCTGCCACATAATTTATTTAAAAAGTCTATTGAGTTTTATTTTCGCAATACAGCAATGTGAGGTTTTGGGTAAAACATAAATGCAGTTATTTAGTATGTTTTTGGATTAAACTATGTGACGAGAAAAAGTTCATACAGTTTATTCCAAAAACATAAAAATATATTCATGAATTGGAGAAAAACCATGTCCACCATAAATGTTTTTTTTATGTTGTACCAAGTTTTTGGGATAGGGATGGTAGGAAACATGGGGGCACATTTCCAGTATGATAGGAGATGACAATGAAAAAAAAGATTCATTTTTTATTTATTTTTATGGAAAAAATAATTTTTTTATTCAAGGATAGTTAAATAGAAATACACCAGATAAATTTCCAAATAGCAATAGCCATCATAACAATAAAAATAAAGAGAAATGCATTGGGAGTTCCTACAATATCACCCAACTTGACATTTAGAAAAGTCAAAACTTTGACCAAGACTCACATTCCCCACAGCCAACAAACCAATTTCATTCCATCTAATCATCATGAAGTAGTTGAATAATCTGCTGAGATCTATCCTGGGTCAACTCTCCCCAAATCGCAACATTCCAGTTACACATCTCTTCAAAAGCCTATTTAACTAAACAATCAACCACCTTATTCCATTCCTTGGGAATATGAACAAAAAAGATTGAGTCAAAGCTTGTGGCCAAATGAAGAATCTATAGCCATCAAAGCAAACCTCCAGGAGGACTCTTTCAAATTCCTTTTATTCAACAAGGAAATTAGAATCATAGAATTCATTTCACATATGACTTTACTCCATCCCATCACACAAACTCTCTCCAAAGCCATAAGAATGATTCAACCCTCCATTTGATTATTAGAGTGCAATCCTATATAAGTGGAGAAGAAAAAATGAACCGAGCCTTCACTATCTTAATCAATTCTGCCAATCCCCATAGTAGCTCAGCTTGCCCCAAGCAGAGCCATCTATATTTAATTAAAGAAAAAACACTAGGAGGAGACCACTTACCTGACCTGTTCACCTTCCTAGAAGATTGCACTTTTTGTTCAGGCCGACCTTGTGAGGTAAAAGAGCGGGACAACTCCAAAAGGTTTGCTAATCTCACATTTGAGGAAGTAATAGGTTCATCAATATTGAATTTAGCCTCAATGGTCTCTTTGAGCATACCTTTGATCTTAAGCCAAACTTGCATGACTGTACTTTGGCACTTTTGGAAGATTCAATGGTTTCGCTCCAACCAAATCTGCCAAAGGATAAATGAAGGACCAATATCCCATTTAGCTTCAATGGTCTCTTTGAGCATACCCTTGATCTTAAGCCAAACTTGCATGACTGTACTTTGGCACTTTTGGAAGATTCAACGGTTTTGCTCCAACCAAATCTGCCAAAGGATAAATGAAGGACCAATATCCTGCGTAGCCAAAAGAAAGGATGCTAAAGCTTGGGGTTGGCCCAAACTAGCCTAAAACTCAGACAAGGAAGTAGCATGGATAAAAGATCTTTTCAAGATCTTCCACCATAAGCTCCAAATCTCCATAGAGAAGGGAAATTGAATGAAAAGGTGATTAGTGCTTTCCCAATTACTACCACAAATAACACATATGGATGGCCCATGAAATCCTCTCTTTTTGATGTTTTCCTAAGTGAGGTAATTGTTCTGGCTTAAGAGCCACATAAAAAAATTGCACTTAGGCCAGCCAAATTTGTTCCAAATTCTCCTCCACCAAGGAAACTCTCCATTCCTCTCTTTTTGTTGTTTTAAAGAATGATAACCAAAGGATGTCGAATAAACTCCTTTAGAATCAATTAGTGATAATAGATTTCCACAATCCAATGGATTATTGCTTAGAATTCCTATGCTCTCTTCTATCTTGATGATGAATCACGGAGTGTGATTCGAAACGTTGATGCAATTTTTTTTGACACAATCTAATCCAGAAACTCTTGCAATAATCCTTTAGGATCATGGCCCCATGCAAGGATATCCTTGTCCTCTAAAGAATTGTAGGGTTAGTCTACTAGAATTGAAGCTAGAATGTCCTAATCCTCCAAAGAGCCCTCTCTGGGCCAGTTTTGGGGCTCCCACCAGTGACAGACCAAAGACCTCCTTAGAGGAAAGGTGCACTTAAAATCAGCAACTTTGGATCACTTTGCCTCAAGAAAAATTTCACTCAAAGGCTGAAGCCAAGGAAAAGAAGAGAGAACAAGGGGATGGTTATCCCAAGAATTTGTCCAAAACAAAGCATTATTACCCTTATAAGTTATCCAAAAAAGCCATTCCTTAATTAGTGAAGCCCTGTTTTTAATAGTTTTCCAAACCATGGAACCTTTTCCAATCAATTCTATCTGCAAAATGTCTTCATTGACCACTCCTCCCAAATACTTAAAATTAAGAATTCTTGCTCAAGGTTGATCTAGATTTTTGCACCATCTACGATATAATTTGGCCACTAAGGCCTAGCAGTTGAGTTTAGATTGCCTAAGCCCAAGTCCCCAACTTCTTTTGGTTTACAAATTTGGTACCCCAACTTGCAAGACTCCATTTCTGATTTTCCAAATTTCCTGCCCATAAGAATTTTCTTGAAAGAGCATCAAACTCTTTTAGAAAGCTCTTGGGAGAAGATCAAATTAAAAACCTATAAATCAAAGAGCATTCAACACAAATTTTAATAGTGTCAATCTTCCAGCAAAAGATAACCATTAAAAGGTCCAATGGCTAATCCTTATATGAAATCTATCTAGAATCTTCTTCCATTGGTCTCTTTTAAGCATTCCAGTAGAAAGGGGAATACCTAGATAATCCATAGGAAGGTTCCCAATTTGAAAGTGAAGAATATTTGCTATTTTGTGCTGAATAGGTTTGCTGTATTGAAAAAGAAAATGTTGGATTTGTCTTTATTTATTTGTTGACTAGAGGTAGATAAGTATATATCTAAAGCTTTTTTGAAACTGATTGCCTCCTTGATTTTTGCTGTCCCCATCAAGGTCTTGTAATCCACAAACTGAAGATGGGATTGAGAGTTAGTATTCCAAGCCCAAGACCATCCTTGAATGAGATCTCTTTCGTTATGTTGCTTCAACAAATGGCCTAAACCTTTCGCCATTAAAATAAACAAATAAGAAGATAAAGGATCTCCTTGTATAAGACTTCTAGTTGTGAGAAAAAGAGCAGAAGGAATGCCATTGATTAACATAGAAAAGGAAGTCAAAGTCACACAACTCATAACCCACTTAACCCACTTAGAGCAAAACCCATAAGCCAATAAAATGTTCCAAATGAATGACCACTTGATTCTATCATAGGCCTTAGCAAGCTTAATGAACATGGCCTTTTCCTTGGAAGTGGACATAGAATGAATAGATTTTGCTGCCACAACTATAACATCCAAGATCTAATGCCCTTTTACAAATCTCCCTTGCTCAGGTGATATCAAGAAAACCAAACAAATTTTCAGACATTTTGTAAAAAGCTTAGTAACTATCTTATATAAGTAATATTGCGTAGAGCGATAGGATGAAAAAAATCTAAAGAGGTTACCCCTTCTTTTTTGGGAATTAAAGCAAGAAAAGTATAATTAATGGCTCTAAGCATTTGCTTACTATTTTGGGATTCTCTAACAACCTCTAACAAGTCAACTTTCAACATTTCCCAAAATTCTGGAAATTTTTTATAGGAAAACCATCAGGCCTAGGAAACTTACCTTTCTTCATCTGGCACACCATTGTCTCAAGCTTCTCAATGTAGAGATGGGTTCTAAGAGAGTTTTGTCCATATTCTTCGAAACCAAAGGTGGAATGCAATCTAGAATGTGTCTCTTTTTTATCATAGTCTGCAGATCATGTTAGTAAACGAAGACAACCAATACCCCCAAGTTTCTCATCCAGACTACTTATAGCATTTAAATCTCTTGCTAGAATCTAGGAGAAAATAGGAGCTAAAGGACGAATAGATCTAATAGGGGACTACAGTATAACCTTACGTTGGAAAATTAGTAGATGCATAAGAATTTGTGAATAGGATAGTCTCTTTTAAATCAAAGTATGAAGCCACGATTGAAATTGAATTTATACTCACTAGCCACCAAAAAGGAGTGAGCTTATGAGGGTCCCACAAACAAGCCACCCCGGGAGTAGTACTTTGGCCACCCCAACAATAGTACTTTAGGCACCAATACATTGATATTGGCCCCTTCTCCAAATCTTGGAAGAGATAGTAACCATACCCTCCACTAAAAGCTTTGTCTCTTGAATAAAGACAATATCTGACTAATGTTTTCAAATAAGATCTCGAGCAGCCTTTTGTCAAGGGGTGCTAATCAAAACCCTAGTATTCCAAGAAATCACAATCATTTTTTAGGTTCGCAAAAGTGAGTATCTAATATCTTAATGACACTAGATTCCACCATTGATTCCCTTATCAACTTCACCTTTTCCTAGTCCTTTTTCCTTCTAGCCTTTGATACTTTATTAGTCCCCCCTTTCTTAATGTTCTTTTGTTGAAGCCCTAACAAAAGAGGCACCTTCCTTTTACCATCTTCTTTTTCCCCAAACACTCAGATGATCTAACATATCAGTAGCTTCATTGATTCCATTAGAATCTCTACCATAGGAATGGACTCTACTCCTACAAGTAAGCATTCACCCTCTTGTTGCCTACCAATTTTCTCAATATGCCTGGGAGTGGGGACATCCCCTTGCTTTGGCAGTGATTGCATCTTTAAAGAAGTATTTGTATCAACTGGATTAGATAAAGTAACTAAATCTAAAACGTGCACATCTTGCCCAATCGATGTCTTATCATGCTCCATTGCTTCCAACTCCTCAAAGTTTTCAAGAACATTAAATCTATTGTTAGACACCCCTTTAGTAGTATCCTTATGCTGACAATTTATGGTCTTCCCCTTGGTACTAGATTTCATAGGAATGAATCCATTTGAGTTTGGCTCATTTGATTGGATTGGGGCCTTTCCTTTTGTCTTTAAATTGATTGTTTGTGTCTCAAGAGGGGATTGAGGGGCTCTAGGACCCATCTTTGTACAATTTCTTTGTAGATATCCGTACTCATGACATGCATGAGAGTGAAAGGGAAGTGCTTCATAGTTTATTTGCTGAATCCAATTCATACTACCCAATCTAATCTCCAAAGAATTGGGGAGAGTATTATTCAAATTAATTTCAACACATAGATAGGCAAAAGTTGCTACCAATAATTGCTGCGATGGATTGCAGAATATCTTGTCTCCAAAACTCCATTGGCAGTTTAGGGAAGCAAATTCATTCAAGAATCCTAGATGGAAGCTCCTCCACTAGATCAAATCCTACATGCCAAGGTTTGATAAATAAACCTACCTAATTATGAAAATAAGGTCCTCCCTCAAAAATCATAGTTGGATATGCTTTGCTAGAATGATTTCCATATCACCCTTAGGATTCCAATTCTTTTGAGCCCAAGTCTCCAAAAACGGCAAAGAGATACGGATACCCATAAACTTGCAAATTAAGGCATGCTCAAACAAGCTAAATACATCATCAACAATAGAGTTTGGATTGGATAACCAAAACCAATCAATCTTTGCATCTCTCTAGGCATCCATTGGAATTTGGACGATTAATTGATCACTGATCAGATTTGATTTCCTTTGTTGCATGCAGTAAGAAATGAATTGTTTTTTTGGGTCCAGACGAAGAAAGCTCATCCACATTTAGAGCATCTTTAAAACATAGGTTGGTGGAAGCAGCCACCCCTGTAAAAACCAAAGAACTAGAAAAAATGGCAACAAAAGTTGCGATGGAAAAAATCCCCACCCTTCACATGTCTTCCCCCACATTACACACACCCAATAGCAAAAAGCCAAGGGCTATAGCCCATGCACCAAAGGCCCGTAGCATTACATAGTCGCTGCAGCAGTGGCCATACAGTCACTGTAGCAGCAGCCAAACCCTCAAAACACCCACATGCCATTTCGTAATTTCAAAAAATAGAAAATTTTAAAAAATATAGGAAATTTTAATTATTCTCCCTTCCATTGAGTCCTTATTGGAGTTAAATTGGGGCAATTTAGAATCATATAAAAGGCATTCATCATTACATTATAGAATCATATTATGAAACATTAGAGCTAAATTGAGAATTCATATAAGTTGACATACAAATTAACAAACTTCAATGTTTAAGATTTATTTCAATTTGAATTTTTGTTACTGATGTGCATATACATGATACAACAAAATCAAAATGTTGAAAGGCTAAAGGTATAAAATGACAAAATGTAAACTATCTAAGATCTATATTTACTACGCCTCTTAACATCCCCACCTAAATAAAAATTACTCTAAATTTTATTCATTACCAATATCAAGGATTGTCTCCTCGAGTAGAACACTCACCAATTCCTCTTGTGCCTTCTTCTCACCAATCTGTGTGGCATCTTAGGGCCCAACATCCCATCGTAAAGTTGGTGTTTGTTGATCTTGAAGTCACAAGGCACCATGCATGACCAAGAACTTCTTTACTTGTTGAGAGGTAAGAACAAGAATGGATGAAGTTGTATGTGGACCAATTCCTCTTTGTAGAAAGGAAATTGCCTGTAAAAGGAGGTAAGTGGAAAGCATCCTCAACTTTGGTGTGTCCTTGCCATGCCATGTGCACCACTCAATAGAGATGGATTGAGTTAATGTAGCTTTATCTATCCCTGTCTCTAGTTTGTTGAATGTTGGACCATGTAGATTAACAAAGGCAAGCCACTAACTATGTTCAAGGTAAAGTTGCTTTCTTAGTCGAGTGCATTTTTTAAAGGGCATTGATTAACTCTTATTTCACCTCTCTCCATCTTTAGGAGGCACCCTCTCAATCCTTGGCACATACCATTTGGGATTTAGACCACAAGCTAGCATATGAAGTGCAGTGTTCGTGGTATTCCACCATTGTCACAATTGACCCAATATGCTCTTCATATAATCCTAAATTAGGATTATATTATGAATTGCTTGCTTCATCTACCCAATCATGCTATTAAATGTCTCATTAATCTCTCCAAAACTAAGAGAGCTGGTATCAACATATCTAATGAAATCTACAACAATTGAGATGAAGGAGCAAACATATTTATAAACATTTTTTTGAAAATAATTGAATAATTTTTTTATAAGATTCAAATAACAAAAGAGTAAATGCTAATACAAAAAAATGAGTAAGGTTATCAAGTTACAAACATTAATAAATTAATAATTTAATAATAAATTCAGAATTCTCTTACCTCATAGTGGACCATCAATCTTCATCGAGGATCTTTTGTTTCACAACAATTATCTCATTAGTGTTTGCATCAAACCATCTACCTCACTCCAGTTAACCATCATCAACCGGAGAGACTCTTGCACCTCAAGCATCCTCTCTAACAAAATGAAAACAATTGACAAATCTAATATCCACAAGTTTGAGGAATTCCTTCCTTGAAAAAGTTCTGAAGAGAGCAAACAAAGTGTGGTAGTTGCAATTGAATATTTGGATACCTTTAGCTTTTACCACCACTCTCTTGACACAATCCCTCTTCCCTTATTTTTCAATGTGTTGTTCAATTCATAAACACAAGCGGGGTTGAAAAGATGTGCTTGTAAGCACTCTCTATCATTAGATTGATTAATTTGCACACACATGCCGAATCATTGATCACTTATACAACATTTGAAGCCTCTATCTCATTTATGGCCTCCTTTAAAATGCGACTTGCAATGGACAAGCGGTAATGCTTTGTGCACTTAGGGCTGTGTGGTGTGGGGGTCCATAGCACAAGGCAGTTTTTTAATTTTTATTTGAAATCAGGCAGAATTTTTTAAAGCTTTTTTTATGTTTTTGGAGGGTGGACGACTATGTTTCCATGCTGTTTCCTAGCATACTCGAGTTAGGGGACTGTGGTGGTTATTTTTGAAGTGTCCTCGTATTTCACATCCCAAATATAGAGGCACCTGCACAAGGGCAAGGGACGCGTTCCTATGTACCCCTATGTGTTTCTGCCAAGTCTTTTGAAATTGGTGAAGTGGTGCATGGTTTAGAAAAGTGAGTTAATCAAAAGATTCAAAAACTGTTGTTTAAAACTTCAAATCCACAATTTAAAAACTAAGGTCTGCATGTAGGGCCTTTTTTAAATAAAAATGGTTGCACGAAGTTCAAGAACTCAAACAATTTTTTTGATATGAAGTTTGCATGGAAGTAATTTTAAGTGGTGGAAGTTACAAAGATATAAAATACTAATCGAATGTTGTTTGCATATCCCTAAATTTCCAAGCACGTCTTATATTGTATTTGAGAAAAAAATAATCGTGATAAGAGGAGAAAAGGGTTAGTGAGCTTAAGTAAAGAGTTTTAAAAAATAAAGGGGTGGCATTTTATGAAGGGGTAACTTTTGAAAATATTTTTAATCTATGGAAGAAAATTATTGAACTTTAGTGAAATATACAATTTTTATGGTAATAGGTATTATAAAAGTTTTACATGTATTAAATATTTGCATGTATTTTTAAAGCTATTAATACTTTTGAAGGTTAAGAGTGTAAAGAGGCTTAAGAGGAGGATGGCGGATATAGGGGGATGGAGGTATCTTTTCCATACTGATTAGCTTATTGCTAAAAATATGATGCTGTTTGAGAGGTTCTAGATCTTGATATTGGTTCCCCTTTGGAGTAAGGGAGGGTCAGAATATGTTCTCTGAGTTTGTATTTGTTGATGTGTGGAGTGGCTCTTGGAAAATTTACCGTCAACAAATTCACCTCCAACAATTCATCGCCATGACAAATTCACCTCGTGAAAAATTCACCACCAGCAATTCATGTCATATTGATGGCGGTGAATTTTTCACGAGATGAATTTATCAGGGCAATGAATTGTTGACGATGAATTGTTAGAGGTGAATTTGTTGACGGTGAATTGTTGGGTGGTGAATTTGCCTGAAACCGTGTGAAGTATGTCTTGGTTTTATTGGTGAAGCCTTGTACTTATAGATGTAGAAAATGCCTCAATTTGCAGGTGGAGTATTGTTGGGTGGTGAATTTGCCTGAAACCGTGTGAAATATGTCTTGGTTTTATTGGTGAAGCCTTGTACTTATAGATGTAGAAAATGCCTCAATTTGCAGGTGGAGTATTGTTGTGGATGCAGAGTATGTTTCAGTTTATAGTTGGATGTATTACTGTAGATGAAGAGTAGGTTTGGTTCATAGGTGGAGAGTTTGTATTGTAGTTGTGGAATATGTTTCAATTCGTACTTGTGGGTTATAGCATATTAGCATCTACTCCAATATCTTATCTGAACACTCTTTAAAAACCAATCGGCACATAAATGAAGGAGCTATCCTAAAATTTCACATGTATTTGTTTAAGATAGTTGATGCATCTGGTTTCAAAATGGTACGCAATTTATACATGAATCTGAGTTTCAATAGTTTTGTTTAAAGTCTGTTTGCATTTGTTGCAGGTGCACCAATCGCAGGTTCTGCCGTTGACCAAGTTGAGCAAGTTATAGGGTATGTAAGCTTAGGTTACCCCTTTGGCATGTTAGCATCAATATTGTTTGGAAGGCATCATAAAGCTATTTTGCAGTCACCCAAACCAAAGCTCTTTGTAATGGGTACAAGTGATGGGTTTACGAGTGTAAAACAACTAAGAGATAAGTTGAAGACGGCAGCTGGACGCAACGAAACTCATCTTATACCTAAAGCTGGGCATTTTCAGATGGAAGGCCCTGCCTATGATGCGCAAATGGCAGATTTAATTGATAAGTTTTCTGCAACTTTGTAGGTGAATTGGGTTTGATTAACGACAGAGTACGTGTATGCATTCCTTTCAACTTTTAGAGTTTGTTTTGTCTCGTCTTGGTGATGTTTGTAAATTATTTATGTGACTGCTCAGCATGATGGCAGTGTGTCATTTTTTAAAACAAGTTTGCAGAATTACTCTTGATGTTTGGACGGCAATGATACTGAAAACAAATATACTTCTTTCATCAGTGCAGATAATCAAAAGGAAGATGGCATGCTTGTTTATATTCACAGTCAAGCAATACAAAAATAGTATGCATAACTACAGTGATATTATTGGATTTTTTTTTAAATTTTATTTTTTGAGGAGTTTATCTAAAATTCATAGAATCGACTCTTACACTAATTTTTTTAGTCTGGGAGTCAAAGACTGAGGGGCATCCATTCCACCAAAATCACCCGTGATACAATCTTGACTCATCTCTTATGTTATTGGAGGCATTTAGTAAAATTTGATCCTTAATAGATTCATTTAAAATCTTGTAACATAATCAACATTTACAAATTTTTTAAAACATTAAATTTTTATGCTTATTACATGTTATTAAAAAATTGTTATGAAATTATTTTTTTCCCTGTATTTATTATAATAAGGAAATTATATATAATTAACAATATATTTATTAATCAAATTAGTTTTATTTATTTTTATTTGTTAAATATGTAATTTTTCTTATAATTATAGCTTTTTGAATAATAATAGTAATAATATATTTGAGTTGAGCTTTAGTATTTATTAAATATAATATGGATTCGTTAATATTTTTTCAAATAAAACAAATGTGTGAAGCACTTATTTTAAAATAGTTCGAGTGACTATGTTCTGTTTTTTTTTTTCCAACCCCACTTAACTCCTCCCTATAAAACCCTAACCTTGCTTGTTTACCATACTTCAATCCAATTCTTGAGTTACAAAAATTGAGAAATTACATTACAAACAAAGCTCCACAAGCATCACAAGACAGCAATCCAACCAACCCTACAATGGACCTATTAATAGATTCGGTGTTTGGAGGTCAGCTTGGTCTTCTCTTCGTCTTGGACTTGAGAACCATAGCAAAGGTTTCCTTCTTATCTTTCCTTGCTTTCTTCCCCTTTACCGTTTGCTAGACATCTTCTGTCCTTGCAGCCTCCTTTTGCCAATCCAATGGTTTGTTAAAGGGGCTCTTCAAGACTCCAAACTTTCATTTGTATGTTGTTTTTGTTCAACAACTTTTTGACACCCTAATTCTTTCTCTTGTGGTCTCGCCAGCCCTCTTTTCTCGACATTCGGGTGTAGTTGCCCAATTTTTGGGGTTCAGATCCTTTTCACCTCTGTTGTGAATAGCTTTGTCTTTGTTCTCGTCCTGATTCCCTTCCGGTGCCAGGACTTCTCCAAGCTGTTGATGTTCCGCCCTTCTACCTTCTTCCACCAAAGCCTTCCTAGCCTGACCCTTTTCTTCCCTATTTTTCTTTTGAGAGTTTATTTGCTTTGCTTCCTTTTTCTCCATCGTATAGTGCTGGGGACGAGCATCTTTCCACTAGGAGGTTGTTTTGGTAGCTCTTTGTTTGGCACATTCAGCAGCCAAATGGCCAGTTTTAAAGAAAATTTTGCATCTAAAGGGTATTCCTTCATAATCTAGGGGTTGCACCCAACAACCTTTCGAGGTTTGAATCTCCTCTGAAGGCGCTTTTGACACGTTCATTTCCACTAAAATCCGGGCAAAGGTCGAGTGCAAAAGGTTTGAAGACTCTCCATCCACCATTAAAAAGCTACCTAAAGAGTTCCCTACAACCTCTAAACAAGAATCAAACTAGAACTGCAAGGGAAAGTTGGGAAGTCTTACCCAAATAGGAACCTGCTCGAACACTTCAGTGGTTGGATTAAAAGTCAGATGTCATGGCTTTAACATCAGTGGAAATTTTTTCTCCCAATCCCAGTGAAAGTCACAAAGGATCTTCTTTCTGTCTTGCTCCTTTTCAAAAACTACAATGAAGAAACCTTTGGCCATGGGATAGATTTGAACATACCCTTCCAAGACATGTTTCCAATGGTTATAAAACCACAGGTGGAGGTTTGACAAACTTGGCCTAAATCCCTCGAATCTTCCAATCAAACCTAGCCCAAAAAAAACTTTTTCATTGAATAAGACTTCTTGCTCAAGCTCATCATTTAGTTCCAAAGTGATTGATCTAGATGCTTGAGAAAATCCAGAATTTCCACCTCCCCTTCCTGTCAAAATTTTGTTATCAAGCTTCAATGGCTGAAAAGATCCCGAATGGTTTTCCCCGTTCTAAGTTGCTTTGGACCAATTATTAGATCCATTGACTCTTGAAACGCAGGCCTCCAAGAAACCTCTTTTCGGGCGTTGTTGAGCCAATAACTCTTCCCCAACCATAACATTGGCATCTCTATAGGGCTTGGATTCGACGCCTCCTCATTTGGTGTTTTCCGCGTTCCATCTGCTGGTTGGTTTTCTTGACTCACTGTTTTTCTGCTGCCAATTTCATTGCATCGAGAACCCCCAACCACATCCGACAAGGCCTCTCCTCAAGGCTCAGGCCTGGTAAAACCCTAAGCGCAACAACATTCGGAAGACGACCGTTATCTTTCATAATTAACTTTTCTTTTTAACTTCAAAAAGAAAATAATAATAATAAAATAAAAATAGGGATCTCTTTTCTGATCAAATCTCATCAGCATCGTGGACAACACAATGCAATTCATGCAGAATCTTGAAGTAGGTCACCTCTAGTGATTATGTTCTTAATATTTATATTATTTTAAAAATAATTTCAAGATGATTTTTAAAGATATTATAAAAAAATTATTTTAAATAAATTTGTTTAAATAATTTATACATATACTTACTATTAAATATTTTATTAGTTGTATTTATAATATTTATATTGATAAATATTAAATAATATTAGAAGAGGTGTGTTGTACATTTTGTATAATAATACTAATGTAAATAATATTAAAATAAATGTTTAATTGTGGTACATTTTATAGAGATGTGGATACTATATGGTTAGGTACTATTAAAAACACTTGTATGTTGTATGGAACATTGAGATAAATATTTAATGTGGGTATTACAATGGAAAAATGTTTCTTATTAGGAGTCAGTATTAAATATTTAATTTTGGAGACATGGTTTAGTAAGCTCATGGTTTTGGGTCACACGGTTTATGTAATTTTTATAAAAACAAGCACAATTAGTTGCCGAGGTTTGTTTGTTGGCTAAGGTTGGATAGAATCTCTTGTAGATTGCATTTATAGAAATGTGGATTGGGATATGTAACTACATGGTTTTCATTTGCTTGTTCACATAGAGGAATGTAATTAGAGTGCTTGATACTTTAAAGGCATTGCATGGAGACTTTGCAAGTGTTGTAATTTTGTTCTTGATATAATACATTGAATCGTGGGTGCTTTGAGGGCTAGGTTTTTCTCTTAAAAATAATTTTTTCTAAGATCTATCTAGTGTTATCTTGTATCATGTTTGTTATTCTTTTTTTCACATTTGTTTATTTCATGAGGGTTATGTGGAAATGATATATTTTGTTACAATTTCTTTTCATTCGGTATTAGAGTCTAGTTGTTAGGTTGCAAGAAGAGAGATCTTCCAAGTATTGTTAATCCTTTGTGTGAGTGGACCATATGCATAGTTGAATCTATGGTCATGTAGGAAAGAGTTGAAGACATTTCAAGGTTTCAAATGTGTTTGTAGACCTAAGGTATTATAGATTTGGGCTTTTGTGTTGATTTGAGAAATGACTTTTTGTGGGTTCTTTTTTATGAGGGTTTTGGAGGTGAAGTTTAGTGGATGACCTCTTGGCAAAAAGTGGACTTCCATTAGGTTCAAAAGGCCCAAAAACTTATGGATCAATATAAAACTCAATATGTTTTGGAGACAATTTATTTTGGGGCATAACAAAAATTTTGAGTTGTGAAAATCCTTATAGTCCATATGATTGTGTTAGTTGTAGGTATAGTATTCAATGGATTCCAAAGAATGCTTTTTGCTAGATACACTACGCAATACAATTTGCATAAAAAAATAAAAAAAGGATTTAATTCACTAAATGTAGGTCTATCATTGACATCATGTGTGTGCATGTGGAGGTTGAAGCTCTTGTTCGCATGGTGGCTTGGGACCCTAGTAATGCCTAGGCAATGGGGATTGAACCTTGGCTAGTCATGCCACCATATGTGGTGTGATTTGCCACTCCATTACTAGTAGCCACTTTGCTTTGCTTTAGTTTGCATTGCCAAGATCTACCACCACTACCATATTTCTCTGCCTTTGTGCCACTACCATCAATGATGTCGCTTATCTAGCCATTGAAACAATCATTGAGCCTTTTTAGAATCCACATAAAGAATTTTTGACAAAGCATAACTTTTGCTCACAATTTTAGATTTTTGACTTCTTATAGTTGATAGAAAGTTATTTATGATTATTATATAGTAGTATCAACGGTTTTTTTTATAATTTTTTGTTTGTGATAGAAAGTTATAGTTTTGATCAAGATAAAGCAGTAAGGGCCCAAACTTGATACAAAAACAACCATAAAGGTTGGCAAGACGAGTTTCACTAGTAGTGAGATTGAGAAAACCAACCAAAAATTAGAATGCTTTTAACCAGAGCATGGAATCAGAGAGAAATGAGAAACAAAGGTTCAAGCTATGCGTTTAACCAAAAGGAGAAAGTGAAGAGGTAGAAGAAAGACCTTTCCTCCTATGAACAATAGTCCAAGCTATGCTATCATCCAAGATCCCACAACAAGGGGAGGCAGGAGAAGACACCCCCACAGGAGGGCCAACAACACTCAAAGGGGGAATTGAAGGGCAAAAAGGTCCATCAACCATAATAGAAGTCTAGAGTGGAGCAAAAGAAGTCAACAAAGCAAATTGAGAACACAAAACAAGAGAAGCCTCAATAGGGTCAGCAAAACATGACATATCTACATCAAAAGCAAGATGTTCATCAATATCCTACGAGGAGTTTGCTGAAGAATTAGGAGTGTGGATAGTCAAGTGATCATTGATAACATTCCTCCACCAAGTAGTAGGGCCTTTGTGACACAAGAGAGAACAATTTGAAGCCAAGTGACTAGCTGCAAAGCAACAAGGACATCGAAAAGGGAGGCCCTCAAAATCAAGCAGTTGTGTCTAAGGCCTATCACCAACCATCAGAACCACATCCCCATGAAGAGGCAAGGAGATGTCAATCTCCACAAGAATGCGAGCAAAAATAGAATACCTCATGAAGGAAGTGGACTCATCAACCTTCAAAAAATGACAGATAGAGTTGCCAATGTACTCAAAACATGAATCCTCCCTATATTGGAGGGGAAGATTCAAAAGTCTAACCCACATTGGATGCACATGGAGTGGTTCGATAAGGGGTTAAAAGAGGTTGCCCAAGGTTTTGACGAGAGAGTGCTCTCCCTAGGCCCACAAATGACCCAACACCAAATTTTTGTCCTCCGAAGAGACAAAAGAAGTAATGAAAAAACCTTAAACATAGAAGAAAAGCTCAATCTTACCAGCCATGAGGGGCCTTCAATAATCCAACACCCATTTGTTTAAGTTAGGAAGAAAAATCCTAAGTTGAAGAATCTGCACACTAGACCTTGGTGTTGGTAGAAAGCTTCATTTTTAACCACATCCTCACCACAAACCACCACAAACCACCACTGTAAATTTTTTGGTCCAAAGAAGAGGACGAGCAAAGCAAGCAGGAACATACCTGGTAGCCTGGGCAAAGCTAGGAACTCCTAATGTAGCCAACATAGGAGAGGACAAAAGAGGAGAGGAAGAGATATTGAGAGCAGACAACAAATGAGGGGAAGGGGCAACCTCAATGCTAGGAGCTGGATTTAAAACAACCTCAACCCTAGGCACAAGCCGATTATCACCAAGCGAGGCGTCGATGGTGGCTGAAGACTCAAAGATAGGAGGAATAGAACTCTGCAAGGCGTCACAGACAGATGACTCAATGGTTGCATCAACAGAGACGACAGTAGGAGAAGAACCAACGACGACTCCAACAGAGACTTTGGTAGAAGGAGAAGATCCAAACGTGGCCTCATCAGAGGAATCCAAGTCAGAAGTATGGTGGGCGTGAAGAGGGGAGTCGTTTGAATGACGAGTGAGAGAGCCGTTTACTCATTACGAGCGAGGAGAGTGACAGTCTTGAGGAGAGCGATAAAAAATATATCTAGAAGCCGATTTCGCTCTCAATTATTTGAAATTTTTGGAGTTCTTATAGGTGACAAAGCATTTTTTGAGCACTTTGTTGTGGATTAGATTTGTTGTTGGTATGTGCTTTGTTCACTTACATAATTTTAGAGTTGTTTGTTGGGTTTTTGAATTGTGGTAATTTTGTAGATTATGTAAAGTTGATTTGGTGTTTGATTCATGAAAATTAATGTTAATCTTTGGGTGTTTCTATTTTACATGGGTTTTTGAATTGTGATAATTTTGTAGATTATCTAAAGTTGATTTGGTGTTTGATTCATGAAAATTAATGTTAATCTTTGGGTGTTTCTATTTTACATGATTACTAATGTAATGCTGTACGTGTTGTTAGGAATTAGTGTTCACAAGATTTATTAAATTGACATTACAAGTGTAATGGATATTAAATTGAGAAACAACCTAATATTATTGTTAGTGTGGTTTGTTAGAATATTATGTACAGGACAAATATTGGAGAGATGACCAACTCATATTATTAAGGAGTGGTTCCTAAAGTATCAGAGATTAAAATCCTCTATATATGTAATATATTATTGACCGAAATGTGTGGAATAGAAGCGGTATTATTTGTGTAAAATTAATCTTATAGACTTGTATAACTTTGCCCAATTTCTCATATGGTATCAGAGCGCAACAAGTTTGTTGGCTTGTCTACCCTGATCAAGATCAACCATTTGTAAAGCCAAGGCGTGGCCTTGACCGCAGGTTGTTTACTGCGGCTCCTTTTCAATTTGCCGTTGGAATTCTATTGTTGTCCATCTTCCCGACATCTGAGACACTGCAGAACTACACAGTCAAACGTGGTGAGTGTGTCAACTTTAGGCATACGCGTGGGATAAAAATTAGAGGCATTCATTTTGGTGACAGCGGAGCAAATCTACTGTGCCACTCATATTCGTGGTGATTGAGCTAGTGCAAGCTAGTGAGTCATAGAAGAATTTGGACTTATTTGTTCAAATAATCCAAACTGAACGTGATCTACTGTTGTGTGCAATTTCAACACAATACATCCTCAGCCGGGCTTAACCGGCACACTCTAAGCACTACATCCCCTAGTTGTCATGCTAGATCGATAATTTTGGAATCTTTCTGGTGTTGCATATGGTGAAATAGTGCGTCAGCTTCAAGAGAACACCCATGTCTTCTAAACTGCTTTTTAACGGGCCCAAATGAGATAAGTGGGGATTTTTAACGTGTTTCTTGATTATTGCAGTGGCGTAGATCTACAACTTCCTTCACATTTACAATATCCTTTGCTAATCTGGGAAATGGGTTTCGAGAAGACTAATGTTTTAGTCAAACTTGTCATCATTGAAAGAATGACAGACCTTCATTGAGAATTGTTGCGTTTGATCTAGCAATCCACCATTCAACATTAGTTCCCTGGGAGCCTTCATCAGGCAGATCTGAATATTCATCAAAGACCAGTCTTGCGAGATGCAATTTATTTGACTGATTAATTGGCAGTGATAAAGTCTGAGCAACATTATATTATACAAAGATGAGGTCAGTTGACCTAAAGGTGATCAATAGCTCTTGCCTCTAAATATTTGGCGGAGATTCATTTAGATTCTTTCTTCTTTGTTTAAAGATTAATGTTAAACTCTAGATATGTGTATTAAAAAGGGAGGGGTGGTATTATTTATTGGTTTTATAAAATCAATATAAGAGAATTTATATTAAAATAAATTATGATGTAAAACAATGTTTTTCGGAGTGTATGGTTGGTGGTACTCGACAATCCTCAATCATTGTAAGTTCACATTGAGGGGGGGAATTCTAAAATTGGGCCTCAAAGTTAAGTTTGCTAAGTAGCAAATCTATTGGAGGACGAAGGCACAAGAGGTTGGAAGACAATTAGCAACCTCTCGTCAATCACCAATGACAAGGCCACATAGAGCTATGGTGGCATTTTTCTTTTTGTGTGCAGTGTGGTGTGTACTTGTTTGTAGTGTTCATGTTGCTTTGTGTGGTGGATGCTGGAAGATAAATTGTATAGGATGGTAGATAATTGTAGAGATCCTCTAACTATGGTGATCCTTTGACTGCCATACTTCATTAGAAGATGATTAGTCAGTGAATACGTTCGTTGGCAATAGTGATCTAGACAGTAATATGCAACATGATAGGATTTGCTTTTCAATGATTCTTGGTTGTGTGAATAAATGGAATTTCACATTGTGGGGGGGGGCGGGGATAATAACCAATGTTTCATTGTCATTCTGCCCCAAAACGACTAAAGTCAAGGGCAACTTCCAGTGGCAGCGGCGGTTGTCTATGTTGTTTGAGATTGAGTGACAACGATCAATAATAGTGACTACAATTAAGAACATTGTGTTCTTATGGAATGTAATGTGAAACCTTTTCTAGTATGGATTTTTCAGATTTGTGATATGTATGTTGATTCCTACATAACTTCCCTGATGCATAAGCATAGTGGCAAAAAAAAGCACCGGAGTAAGTCAGTTCATGGATCTTAAAAGGGTTTGTGGGAGGATCTAGAAAACCACACAAGGTGGACAGTTGATGGGTTCCTGCCATGTCAAGGTTTTTGGTAAGCCTGTTTAAAACCATGGAAGGAGAGAGCCTTTCTTTTGGATCAAGGTCATGAGTCACATAGTTGGACATGCCATAGGGGTGAGCATACTGTAGAAGAGTGTGTGAATGTTTTTCTACCATGTTCACACTAAGGGGGGGTGTTAGGAATTAGTGTTCACATGGTTTATTAAATTGACATTATGTGTAATAGATATTAAGTTGTTGAGAAACCACTTAATATTATTGTTAGTGTGGTTTGTTAGAATATTATGTATAGGACAAATATACGAGAGATTTTAGGTATATGAGTTGTTAGACAACCTCATTATTAGGGAGTGGTTCCTAAAATATCGTAGATTAAAAACCTATATATATGTAATATATTATTGATCAAGGTGTGTGGAATAGAAGCAATGCTATTTGTGTAAAATTAATCTTATAGACTTCTATAACTCTGCCCAATTTCTCATATGTGTATATTGCGTTATGAGATCTATGATTTGTGTAATTTTGTAGGTTGTCTATACTTATACGAGGCATAGATAACTCAAATGCATAGGTCTTTCAATGCTGATGCAAATTCTACTGGTTGGATTTATTTGGGCACTTTGTGTATTGGTATGTTTGTCACCATGAGAGAAAGAAATGAAGTACTTAAGACAATTGTATTTTGGGACCTATAGTTGTTGACCATGATGGTATGAAGATTTTGGGTCCCGTTTTAGTGAAATTTTGATGTAGGTACATTGAAGGTGGTGATCATGGTGTCATGAAGGTTCTTGTATGCATAGAGCTTTGACATGACATTGCTTATGCAAATACATAGTTGGTGTTGATAAATTGATTCTTGAATTACAAGTGGTGGTTTATATTCTTGGTTTTGGAGATTGTGGTTCTACTTTATTTTTTGTTGTTGGTATTTGTGACTGACGACGTAGTATAGGCTAACTACACTTGATCCATGAGGATTCAAAGCATATTTAAGCCACTATGCATCAACCCCAAAAAGATCATTCAATGTAAACTAAGCTAAGAAGCCATTAAAACTAACATATTAAAATACAAAAGCTTCAAAAACACCTATTCTAATCCATTGAAACTTATCCTATTGGGGGAGTGGTGTCACATTGATGTGGAATGACAACCCTTTCCCAATCCCTTGGATAATGAGCTTGTTTCAATTGATTCTATTGAAGAGAATCGACAAAACTGATGAAAGATGTGTATGAAAACATGATTTAAAAGCTAAATTAACATGATGAAAGCTATTTTAACATGATATATGCTAAAATGATTGATATGGGTGTATGCAAAGCTATTCTAAATGGAGTTTAAGATCAAAAGATTAAAACCCTAATTACAAGAAACGCTAAATGGATGCACCTATGTTACCATGGAAGCCATTAATGGAAGCTAAGCTAATATGATGTAAAAAATTAATCTAAAATGCCTTTTAAAACACAAAATATGGATGCAAGATGAAAGTGATTTTAACAGCATAAGTTTACTATTAAAAGATGGATTCTATTTGTCTCCAAATAATGACCTATTTATAAGACAAATGATAAAGGAAGGGCTAAGATTGAAAATTTTAATCAACAGTTAGAATGGAAGGAAGATGGAGTCATGGATCATGGATTCCCATCAAGGGTTGAGGATGGAAGATAATATTTAATCAAGGGCTTACATTCATCCAAACAAACACACTTTCAAAACTTGCACAAGAAGTCTTGTTGAAAGTTTGTTTCAAAAAATAATATTCTTTTTTTTCAAATGAGTGAAGAAAGAGAATATTCTCAAAAAATATTCTCATGAGTAAGAAAAATTAGATATTTAATTAATTAAAACTAAATTTAATTGTGCAAAGGGGAAGGAATATTCCATGAGAATATTTCCTTTTTGGAGGAATGTGCAAAGGAGGGATATTCCCTTGCAAGTGGGAGGATTAGGATTAATTAGTAATTTGATAATTTAAAACAATGTTTGAATTATTCAAATTAGGGGAGTTAAATGATATTCATTAAATAAATTATTTAATGAAAAAGGGGGATGTGATATGATATTTAATTAAATAGTATTAGGGTTATTTAATTAAATAAAAGGACTTAGGGACTAAATTAAATAATTTGATTTATCCAATTTAATAGGAGGAAAGGTTAGTGCAAGAGGGGGTGAATTAACCTAATTAGGTCAATTAGATTAATAGATGAAAATGATGCAATTAATTAAATAGCTAGGCTAACTTAATCAATTAAGCAAAAAGAGGATGGGTTTTAGGATGAAATGGTGTTAGTATATCATATTCGAGTGCATAATATCATTCAGGACATTTTTAAGTGTCTACATTTTGCCCCTCTTTGAAATGAGGTACTTGTTACATTGGTTCAAAGACTGATAGTTTTTGGATTTAAAAAAATTGTTGTTCAGATCAATTTTTTTTTAATAATTTTTTATAATTTTTGGATGCCCTACTGTTGTCCTAGTAGAAGGAATAAGCTGGTTTCCTGCCCCCTCGAGAAATTGGGTGGAAATTTTGAATTTTGGGTTGATTTCTCGACAAAAGGTAAAATGTAGGTTCAGGTGCTAAAATAAGCCCTAGGATGTCAAAAATGGCCTAAAAAATGCAAAAAATAGCTCAAAATAGGTTGCATAGGGTGGAAATAGCTAAAGTAGGTAAAAATCCTAGCTTTTGACTCAAATTAGGTTAAAAAACCCTAATTTTTTTGGCTTAAATAGGTGAGGAAGGGTCACTTTCAAGGCATTTGTGCATTCACACTAGAGAGATTTGCTGCATTTTGAGCTCTGACCTCTTGACAAAATGGCATAACGAGTGCTCCCACGACATATTTTCGACCGAGTTCAAGAGTACCAGAGGCCTCCATACGCAGGACCAACGGTACACAATTCAAAAATTTCCTTGCATTTAGACTTTTTGGTGCATTTATTAGGTTTTAAAATTAGCTCTAGGTCGACATTGCTATATTGCGACGCTATTTTGAGTGTCAGTGACACTTTTTTTCATTTTTAGCGACACCATTGTGAATGACAATGCATTTCACGATTTGAAATTAGGGTTTCAAGATTTCAAATTGCAATGTAGATGTGCATAGCGATGCACGTCGTTGATTCACAATTTAGAATTAGGGTTTGCACTTATCAAATTGCGACGCCAGTGTAAATAGTGACGCTAGTCGCAATTTAAACTTTGAACACATATGGTGTCGCTATTTGGAATTTGAATTATGGCGACACCTTGGTAAATAATGACGCCTTTGTCATTTGGGGTATAAAACATCCAAACAACCAATTTTAGCGGAATTTGACATCGTGCGCTTCGTGGGTGTAGGAGGTGATCCAGCCTTTGATGTCCCGTGAGCACTGGCCTACTGTTCTTTCCTTACTCGATGATTTATTTGAGCTTCAATAGGAGCACCAAAGAGAGATTGGATTGTGGTACGTTGCATATATGCCCGTCATGAGGACCCATCTAGCGATGATGACAACTTTAGGTGAGTGATGGCATAGTGAGACCTCGTCCTTCCACTTGCCCACCAACGAGGCGACAGTCACACTAGAGGATGTATGGCAGATATTGCGATTGTCGATACATGGAGAGTGGGTGATCTATGATAGCGATGTCAGATATGATACTTGCCACGAGGTTCTTGGCCAAAACACTGTTGTCCTGGTCAACTCACAGATTGACCTCGAGATGTATAGAAGTTGCTTATCGACCTTCAGGTTGATAGCGGGTGCAGTGATTTCGAGGTTGGTTGCACCAGATCGACAGAGCAAAGGGTTCAATCCTAGATGAGGGTTGGCTTGGCATCAGATTCTTTTCAGGAGGACCCAGTACACATGGGGGCCAATGATGCTAGCCTTGCTTTATCACGATATGAATAAGTTTATGTACTGTGATGGAAAAGCGATTGGTGCAGGAGTTACACTCTTGAACATATGGGCATGGGAGCACATTTTCGTGCTCCAATCAATCATCCACATGGCTGATGTGGAGTCATATGATCTAATCATCTAGAGGTACATAAGGGCTATCACTCTACAATACATAGGGCTGCTCGATATACCCTACTAGAGGAGAGTGATTGATGATATGAAAGTGTTCCGATGGAGGCTGTGGCTACAAATGTTGGCTTGGTATGATGATATGCAACAACTCTTCTTTGCTCGTCAGATCTGGTACATGCAAGGTCGTGAGCATACCATTATCAAGCGATACCTGCTGGATTGGATAGCTAGACAATTTGGTGAGAGGCAGGATAGGCCTGATGATTAGTACATTGCTATTTTTGTGAGATTAGCTCGAGAGGTGACCTAGCGGAACATGATACCAACCCATGAGGTCATTGAGGGATTAAGACAGTTGGTTGCTAGGCCATGGGCCTATGATCAGGGGTAGGCCGATGCTCAAACAACACCTGCATATGATGCTTGGTTTGTATCCCCTCCTTGACTTACAGATCCAACATGCATACCTCCATGAGGGAGGCTGAGAGGGAGGGGAGTAGGCAGATGACGAGGCCAATCGTAGGATGGACATAACAGAGGGCAGGGCGGAGGACTGGATGGGTAGGGCAAAGGACAAGGGAGAATACAAGATGGCCAAGATGACCAACAACATGACAGATAAGTCCTCGATTCACCTCCACTTCACCAACAACCACCAATACAACAGTCACCCATTCAACAACCACCAGTTCAACAACCACCGTTGGGGATAGATTCCTGAGATGTTCAGATACAATAGTTATAAGCAGTGACAGCTGAGCGAGATTAGGCTCGACAACAGGTGCTATCACTCACAACTGAGAGAGATCACGAGTGTCATCTCAGATAGACCTCAAATGTACAGTTGGCATAGGAGATCAGTTGACGACAAAAGTTAGAGGCTGTGTCCCAGTAGCAGTCTCAACAGGCTCAAGGGTTGGTTGGATAGACGGTGTTTGCACAATGGTACGAGACAGGGAGGGAGGAGGTGGCATACTTGCGAACCTTGTATTACAGAGACGTCCCTCCCCACTGCAGGCAACCCAATTTTGAGCATCAAAGCCAGGTATAGTTGAGTGCTTCTACCTCAGTCAGACAACCAGATCAAGTAGGTCATGGGGATAGAGCCAACAAGGGATATACCTCTTTTGATTATGCAAACACCTTTTTGTTGTATAACGTGATTATTTATACATACATACACTCATAGGCTCATTTTTGATAACCTCGTGTACATTGTACATTTTTAGGATATTCATACACATTGATTCAGATATTGTACCATGATAGTTATTTTTTGATATATACGAGATGATCCAGATTCATGATGTGACATACCTTTATTTTATGCTTTATGAACGTATGGATGCAAATAATACGATGTGATGTTATGTTTATGCACTATGATTATGTTATGGATGCGATGTGATGGATGTACTTGTTTTATTTATGTTGATGTGATATGCAATGCTGGTGTATGATGTGATACTTATGATATGTGATGTTTATGAGATGGATGCAATTTAAATTTAATGGATGTGTTATCTTGTTTTTCATTATCCTTGTATGATATGTTATGGGATGGATGCTATGATATGCATATGTTATGCTTATGCAGGGTGTATGGATGTGTTGGTGATTTTTTAAGAACCAAGCTTATCTCCAGAAATACCTATGGATTTTAACATTTCCAATAATCAGTATTCTAAAGGGATTTTCCAACAAATGAGTGGAAGCTACAAAACTTCTACTCCTACTCTTCAAGCTTTGTAAAACTCGAGAGGGTTATCCCAGAATGCAATAATTTTGAATTCATATAATTATAATAAAATACATTATCAATAATAGATACTTCTCATTAAGTTGTTCAAGATCTTAATACATTAAATAAGTTGGTAGCTCATTTATCAACACATTATACTTCAAACATGAGAAGGTGAGACTGTAACATGTAACAACTATAATGGTAACCACAAGAGTTTGTGAAATAAAAGTGATAAGTTGACAAATTAACATAGAAAATGAATCATGAATACTTCACATGAACCAGTGCCTTTATCCTGAGCACGGAGTCATAACCTACCTATATGATCAGATAACAATTCACTAATAGCAGCATATTATTGTTGAGCTTCTCTTTTGGTATTTGTCCTTGATGAAAATATTGTGTTTTAGAATTGGCATCTTTGTGGTTGATTATCAAATGCACAGTTTACATTGTGTTGGTTGGCACTCTTGTTTATATTCTGTCTTGGTATACTTGGTTCTCACTTTGACATTATGATATTGGTTTTTGTGGTACTGATCTCTCGTCTCCATGTGCAAATTACAAGGAATCTTGTTTACAGGATAATTTTTCCATGTTCAGAGTTGTGTTTTTCTTTTCAACCTCATTCAGGTAATGCTTATAGTTAACTTGGATTTTGGAATCATCAATGGAGTTGGTTTTTATTTTTAAGAAAACCCTATCGGATTTCCTTAAAACAATTGATATTTGCATGGGTATATGATACGTTGATATCAATTGGCATCTTCTTTTGGAAAAGGTATGAACATCATTACAATGCTGATTTGATGCATTATCTTTGACATACATTCATATGCAAAATGACTTTAAAGGGAGTCATATGTTTCAGGCCTTGTATGGTAATCTTTAAAAGGTCAATAAATTGAACCTCACATTAGCATGGAATCGGGTCTTATGTTTGATATTTCATTAGGCCTTAAGGCCGAACGCAGGTATGAGGTATTGATTATTTAAAAGCCACTATGAAAGTGGCATGTTTTTGAATTCTTGGTAACAATGATGGTTAAGGTAATCAACATTTGTTTTAAGTGGTCACAAATTATTAAAGACATAATTGTGTCGGCATTCTTACTTGCTTGATCATTGAACATCGATTAAAGCTTACCATTGATAATGTTGATCGACGGTTTGTATGCATTCCAGAGGTAATGAGATTGTCGGCATGCATTGCATTGGCTTGTCCGCGGAATTCAGAATGCATTATGAGTTTTCTAGTTATGACTTCAGTCCTTTCGGACTTCGAACTTTTTCAATTCTTGGAAATGGCATCGATTGCTTTGCAAAGGAAAGGTTAGGGAAATCGTATTGTTTTTTCACAAGCTTGAGGGTTTGGAACCCTAGCTTTGCCGCCTCCTTTGAGATTTCCTCTCAGCCGTTACTCAGTCTTTGTTGGCTTACTACAACTCTTTGACAACGAATGGAGCTCTCTGACAACGAATGGAGCTCTCTGCAAGATCCATGCCATGGTCGTTGTCTTTGTCAGCCTTTTGTCTTTGGGTGAAGGCTCAAAATAGGAAGAAGCTTTGCCATTTTGTCTTTCAGTTGGGTTGGTAAATGTTTCTATGACAGTTCTTTTGCACTCACTTCAGGTATTCACCTTATCTTCTAAAATTTGAGGAACCGTTACTTCTCATGGCACAAAAATAGAAGATAGTTGTATGCTCTTTTCTGAAAAAATGCTCAAATGGGTTTATTTATTCGTGGTCAGAAATATTGCATCTCAGTTACTCTTGTCTCATATAGATACCCAGTTAAATTATTATATCCGTTGTTGCTCTTGATTTAAGGCATTGTGTTTTAGTTGGTGGGTAATCATGATTTCTGCAAAATATATCATTCTTTCCCTTGGATTCAGTGGTAGTTATTCTTGAGTGCACAAAAATGGGGTTTTGGTTTCATTTTTGTTGCTACAGTTTTCAAGCATCTTTTGAATGGTGCATGGAATATATTTTTTAATTCTTTTTCAGTTAGTATTGCCTGTGCAGGCTCCTTGTGTGGATAGGGTTCAATCTTCTTTCTAAAAATGCATTTTCCTTAACTATTATATTAGAAGAAATCCTCCATGTTGAGTACTTCTCCGAATCACTGCAATACCTGGAAATAAGATTCGACAAAAGTTGGGTACATTAAGAAATTACCTCTGTTTTTTAGAAAAAAAAATGAGATGAGTTATTGGGTGGTAATTTTTTGTAATGTAATTAAGAAATATATGTATGAAGAAAAATAGAGAAAAATATATAACTCTTCTCTGTACTATGAGAAAAGAGTGTGAAAACTTGTGAGAAAATCATAGCTATTGTATTTTGTCTACACAGGAAGAAATGTTTAGTTTTGAGATTGAAAATTTGGAATATGTGTTGAATATCAAGCTGTCTTAAGACTTGATAATGGCTGGAATTCTGAAAGTTCATTCTTGAACTTTGACGAGTTTAGGTATTGTCCGTCAAGAGGCACTTGTGGGAAAAGAGAGAAACAAAGAGATCCTCTATATCATTGTATTTCTTACTGAAAATAAAAAAGGGGTTGGTGCTCCTTGAGTTGGTTCTCAGAAATCAGCCTATAAGGCATTGTCAAAAGTGGTTTTTTAAAAAAAAAAAAGCTTAGAAAGGCAACAGTTCAGGAGTGGTTTTTCTATCCCAGGAGGGTTTTCCACTCAGCATATCTTGTGTCACATTGCTTATATGTGTTTCATTGATTCATTGTGTGAATTCTTTGTTATGCTAAGTTTCACTGTCATACTTCTCATTACAATTATATGTGATTGCATTCAATATATGGATGAGTTAATCATTGATAAATGAGAGAATAAATTTGCTTTGTTTCAGTTTATGTCAAATTTGTTAAATCAATGTGCAGGAACAGGTTCGTTAGGTTCGTGATCATTTTATCAGATTTGTGGAGTAAAATGGGATTCCACAAGGGTTGAGCCCGACATATCAAAAGGATACACTCTCATTTTACATACGAGAGTTTTAGTTCATTAATGTTAGAACAGTCAAAAGAAGGTTGCTGAAACTAAGAGAAGTAATAAAAGAGCAACCTTTATTTCAAAATGATTCATGAAAAATAGTTTGAACATACAACATAATCTTTCTCTTCACGATAAGAAAGGATCAAACGGTGTGAGAATTCATAGATTTCATTGATATTTTATTTCAGCTCTACTTTGCATTTTCAATATACATCTAAATGAAGTATAGAGCCACTTTAAATTGAAGTGAAACAGAGTATTCGTGCATTGAAATGTCTTCATAATTTCTGAATTATGAGAAAGAACATCAGGAGGGGCAGTGATGCATGATAGGTATAGTTGTTCATCGGTTATAATGGCCAACAATCATAATGATGAAGTTACAACCACAAAGTTCAACAAGATTATGCTCTTTTCCATTTACAGAGAAAGTGGTAGGAGGAGCAGGTAAGGCTGCTCAAGTACTTAAAATGGTGCTATTGAAAGTATCAATAAGGATTAGTGACATTGTTTCAATAGGGTGCAGTTCTGAAAAGACGACAATTTCTAATGCAAACTGCATAGTAATTATTACAGCTAGCAGAGATATATGAAGGCTTGCAAATAAACAAAGCAAACAGCTGTTCACTCATGACCTTGAAACAGAAACAAAACATTCAAATAACAAACCTCTATTCATGATATCAATGCCTTTGAATGAACAGTACCAATCATTAAAAGGATGAAGTGAATCTTTGTGGACTGAAAATGAAAGGAGATTGCCACCAACAAGGATTAAATAATCAGCATTTATGTTAACTTTTTTGTTGAAAGCCACAAGAATCTAAACAACATTTAGTATCAACTATTAGCCACAGTCATAAATTACCACAAAAAGACAGTCACCTAGATATGAGTCAGTTCTCAAAGCATCACTAATTGTAATTGGAAAGCATGGTCAGAAATCACAGTCTTCATGGATGTATGTAGTGAGCAACATATGCAAGTTATATATTCTACATAGTGTCTCTACTATTTTCAGTCAGAAGGGCCAAGTAAATAAACAAAAGGAATAAGGGACTATCATCTAATGGCACAGAGGCATGGCTGTATAGAATTCTTGCATAAATTGGGGCAGAAAAGCAAGCCAAACAGGGAGTAAACAAATACCCTTCATAAGGCAAGACAATCACAGTCAAGGAACACCAACTACTGAAGGGTAATTGGTTCATTAACTTCGAAGTGGATCCATTCATAATCAGTAAGTCATTAAAATAAGGATAACAGAGCCATGAAGAGTAAATTAGCAGCGATAAGGGAAGGTCAATACAGCAGCAAGGTGTCATATTTTCTTAGAGAATACAATATTTTACTAGTAGAAAACTACAGATAAGGCAAGAAATGCTATCAAGACTTACCAAATATTATCTATTGTTTTCTCACGAAGGAGGATTATTCATATGTCGGCTGTAAAACCTTCAAAAAGGTCTCATGATGCTTCAAAATGGAGGGGTTTCATATTTTTTAGAGATTAATGGACTTTTGTCGGTTTTCTTTTGTTGTTTGCTGAAGACCAAGTTCAGATCGAGCATATTATGCAAGAATGTGAAGAGCTTTAGAACACAAACACTCAGCCATGGCTTGGGGATAGCTTTTGCTCGTAAATATCATCATGGAAGCATACCAAGCTCATGACGGCCAGCATGAAGGTAATAAGCCAAACAAAAAGTAAAGAAATACCAGAAATAATGGCAGCGTTATGAAGGTAATAAGCTCATACTCATGGCGCGACCTGCATAAGTTTATTTTTATTTTCAATAAAAGACAAGCGCCAAAAAATAAGAAAAGTCGCAGCCTAGTACAAAAGTCTGCTGAACTAAATCACAAAGATAACCAACAAAGGAGGCATCCATACCTTGATGTGAACAACTAATTTCTAGTAGTTGGAGACCATCAAAAACCGTGAATAGCTCAAAGAAATGCCTTATTTCCCAGCCACCCTTCAAAGCGAGAATCGATAAAAGAAATGGAAGCATAGTCGCGGCTGAGAGATGAGGGGTTATTGTGAAATGATTGAAGGAGATGAAGTTTCCAAGCATAAAACCATACCCAGTGATGGCGACATAGTATGGTTGAAGTTCCTCCGGCAAGTGCAAAGTGACAAAATGGAAATACTTAGGGTTCACCACTTTTGTCTACCCTAAATTCGGCATGGGATGTTTTTACTAAAGGACTTTTTAGGATAATCATTTTGTTCCATTACCTTCTGTGGTCCATGACTTATAAGGTCAATAAAGCCACACATAATGGTCGGCAATGATAAAGTGCCCAATAATGCTAAATGGTCGACCATTATGTTAAGGAAGAATAATGCCTTTAATTCAAGTATTGCATGGTTCTTGTGATTAGGGTTGCATATTAGGGTCGCATATTAGTTTGCATGACTTTACAATTTGCATTATAATTGTAAATAGATAATAAAGTATTTGTTTTAATTACTTTATTATTTCTTATGAGTTGTAAAGTCACATAAGTAGTGGTTATTGATATTAAAGTAATTAACTTAATTACTTTATTATCATGTCACAATCATGCATGCAAAGTATAAAATCATGCAAGTTGGTGAGTCAAGATGAATATGGTCATTTGGAGATACATAAAGCAAAGATAGAAGTTTCTATTCTTTTGAATGGGTGGATTGATACAAACGAGGCAATTTTTTGCATGCTTTGGCCCACTTTTCAGGGATTTACAGTTCAGATGGAATAGTGCATGTATCTGTTATGACTTGGCAGTGAGTTTGAGTTTGAGTGGACTTGTTTTTGCATGGATTTGGGCCTCCTTTTCAGAGATATTTTCTTCTGCTTGGATTTGGCTTTGGAGTTATCACCATTTCTTGGAGTTGAACTTTCAGTTCTTTTTACATGCCTTTTGGAAAGGCTTTTGTATATATTAAAAAACTTATCTGTTTTTCAGAGTTCTTGTTTTTTCTCCTTTGCACTCTGCAAAGTGAATGATTTGTAACTCAACATTTATTTTCAGGTTAATGCAGTAGCAGGTTTACAGGTTACATGGAGTTGTTCCTTTTTGCTTAAAGGATTCGAGTTTCCCTTCTCATTACTGGTTTTTTGCATTGATGATTGACTTGATGAAATTTATTGTGTTTTAATAAATCAGAAACCTTTAAATTTTGTCTCTTTCACTGATATGAGTTCTCAGATACAATCAAGTTTCAGGTCTTAAGTTGTGCTCGTATTCATCTATTCAAAGTTGTGAAACATAGTTTCCTACCAGGAGAGATCAATCAACCTTCTTTCGAAACACTTTTGCAATAAGATTGTCATTAATGAGCTATGTGAAGTAATCCTTGAGAGTTAATTGTGAATTAGTCTGCCTTCTTGATCATCTTTTTAGGTGCATCACCAGTTTAAGTTTTATAGCTTAGGTTTCAGATTTAGTCTTTTATCCCTTTTCCCAACTTTTAACCAAATATTAATTAGAAAAATCCATAGGAACCAGCCTAGAATCTAGAGGTCTAATTTCTCATAGGATACCCACAGTCTGGAATTAGTTCCAATGTGTCATCAGATTGCTAAAATTCAATATTTCAGCATACGGGTGCAATCTATTTGACAACAATTTTTGGCACGCCGGATGGGACCCTGAAGATTACTTCAAAGAAAGAATTCAAGAATTTCAAGCTACTGTTCTGGTATACACAGCGACGTTTTTTCCTTTCAGAGGTTACTATACCTGGTGACTCTGAGTACAATCAACTGGTTTCAGTAGACAAAGTACTGGTATGTTCATTTACAAAGGAAAGTTGATTGAAATGCTTTAACATGTCAAATTTTTATGAAAAGAGCACGTTTTCACCTCCATTTCATGAAGATCCTACCTACCCACATCCTTACCAACCATATCAAGCAAGCTATGCTGTTGGTTTTATTCCTAACAACCATGCAACAACAACATGTCCGCATGCTCAACATACTTACCTCCCACCCACTCCAGCTCAACCTTCATATCAAAGTTCATGCGCTCAAATTCAGTTCCAGTAAGTCAAAAATATCAAAGGTAGCATGAATGCCACCAAGGGTATATTGTTAGACATCACTAAGCAGATGGAGGAGTACAAAAGGTAGCAAGAGTTTGATATGCAGCAGCAGGAGGTGGATTATCAGGCCTACCTTCATGAGCAGGAGCTAGAAGCACAAAGATTACAGTTTGAAGAGAAGCTTGAAAGGGAGAAAGCTGCAAAAACCAGCTGATCAAGCTTTTACTTATTCAGACACAAAGGCATGAAGACGAAGTAAATCTTTTTGTTCCAAATCAATCTTTTCACAATGAGCAAGAGGTGGAAATACAAAAAAGATGTGAGGAAGAATGTCTTGCTAGGAAAATTGGTGAAAAAGAAGAACAAAAAAGAGAGCTGCAAAAAAGGCTATTTGAGGAGAATCTTGCTCAGTAGCTTGTAGCAAAAGATACAAAGATAAGGCTAAAACTTGCCAAGTGGGAGGTCTTTAATGTTTCTACACAACCCCCAGGTAATTCTTCATGATTTGACATTCCAAGTTTTAGACGTAATAATCTTGCTAGTGTTAAAGATCAACCCCCACAGAAGCCCATTAATCCTCAGTTTCAGTCATATCAAGAGCTTGAAATGAGTCATCAAAGTATTAAAATGTTATGGCAGCCTTCTTGGACCAAGCATCCAGACTTCAAAATGCCTAGTTCAGGAGGCTCCTTGTATAACAACAATCCAGAAGCAGGTTGAGGAGCTCAAAGAAGGTACCGAAGGTAATGATTTCATGTTCTTATTCGATGAATTACCTTCCTTTATTGAGCAGGATACATAGGAAAAGATCAAACAATCTGATGAATTGCTGATTGAAGACCACCAATATCGTAATCAAACATTGGAGTAGTTGAAGGATGAGAAAGAACATTAGGAAAGGGCAGTTCATGAGGTAAATTGTACTCCTCTTTTATCAAAAGACCAGCAAGAAGATAATATACAAGAGCAGGTTGAACATGTTTATATAGCTGATGAATTACCCAAGTTTATTAATGATAACGAAGACAACACATGCTTATTAGCATCGTCACCTACCTTTGAGCAGCAGGGTGATGAGATTCATCTAAATCCAATGCAAGATCATGAATTAGATGAGAACATTTTCTCAAATATCATAGAGGATTTTTGCTCTAATATCAATCCTAGTTTGATAACATGTGAACCAGCAACATGTAATCAACCTATACAGGTCAAAGAGGCTATTGAAAAGGAGGATAATGCTTTTCAGCCTATGAAAAAATACAAAATGGACTTATTTGATGAACTTCCCCACTTCGTAGAGGAGAAATTATTTTTTGTCATGGGCAAGGAACATAAGGAGCAATAGTTTGAGGACTTATTTTTAGTAATCCAACAGGGATATCAGCTCCTTGGTGGAGAAAGTCCAACCATTGAACACAAGCATAATGCAAGCATGTAGGATTCCCTCATCATTGAAAAGTTAAAAGAGGATCAACAACCTGCATTTTATCTCGTATCAGCACCTTTTCAAGGAAAATCTATAAAAGTGGAGCATCAGCAGGAGGCTAAAAGTTACCGATCTGGTGTCAGCACAAGGGGATGTCCTATCAGACACCTAGCACGGTTGGCTAGCAATCAAGAGGAGTTACTAGTTGTAGTATCTGCTTGGGAGCACAAGTTTGAGCATGAACAAGCATTAACGAAGGTTTCTCAAACCTTTCAAAACAGTAGCGTGCATATTTTGTCTGATACAGAAAGGGAGGTGTTTCTCATGTTTGCACAAGTGTTTCTTTTGAGCATACTGTTTTTATCTTTCTTTCAACACTATTTGATAATTTGCAAACAAGAGGCACAACCTAAGTTGATAAGGAAGGGGAGTTTTTTCAATCAACCAGTGAATGGTTATGTTTAAACACTACCGCTGCTGGGTAGTGTAGGGTAGGATAGATGTTTCAGTTTGTTTTCAATAAGTGCTCATTGCACTTTAGTTTCATTCAACATTGTTTTGTTTTCAATAAAGTGCAGTCACTACACTAGTTTTCAGATTTTGTCATAAACAGAATTGCAGTAGATTCTTTCAATTTTTTTTGTGATGATGAGTTACAGAGTTTTTCGGAGAAGGTTAATAGCAAGAACTGACTCCATGCCCAATGGATAAGCTACATGACTGGTCTATGGTGTTTAGCAGGCAAACACTCCGCAGAGGTCGCCAAATTGTTACCTATTTTCGCCACCAACTCAAACAGGTAGAGCTGAATTGCAAATTCAGGCTAAAAGGTACATAAGATGTTTTAAATTTTTTGCTGAAGTACTCATATTGTGCATTACTTCATAACAATGCATATTTCAATGATATTATGCAAAAACATTCCAAAATTACATCACAAGATTGCATAATTTTTGTTGCTTTATTCATAATGTGCAAACCAGAATCCCACACAAGCCGTGGGAGTAGCAGATTTTGATTAACATAATCAAACAATAGGTACAAAAGCAGTTTGTATATTATACAACTGTTGACAAAATAAATATAGAAGGGAGAGTGGTTCATCATTGCCTGAAATGATGGAACCCGTGATACTTGATGTCTCTTATTGGCGTTCATGAAGCTTCCCAGGTTCCTTGACTTTGCTCTCTTTGAGTTGTCCTGCAGCATGAACGAAAATGATGTTAGAGATTAACTCTATGCAATGATGAAACAAAATCAGTCCTACGCTTACATTGCCAACATGAATATAATTTACATCTATTCATGCATCTATCAGTTGATTATGAAAATTCAAACAATATAAAGGAGGAAGCTTTCGGTTTTTTCATTTTGCTAACATGTTTGTTCAATGTACAGGAACAGGTTCGTTAGGTTCACGATCATTTTATCAGATTTGTGGAGTAAAACGGGCTTCCACAAGGGTTGAGCCCGACATATCAAAAGGATACACTCTCATTTTACATACGAGAGTTTTTGTTCATTAATGTTAGAACAGTCAAAAGAAGGTTGCTGAAACAAAGAGAAGTAATAAAAGAGCAACCTTTATGTCAAAAAGATTCATGAAAAACAGTTTGAACATACAACATAATATTTCTCTTCATGATAAGAAAGGATCAAACGGTGTGAGAATTCATAGATTTCATTGATATTTTATTTCAACTCTACTTTGCATTTTCAATATACATCTAAATGAAGTATAGAGCCACTTTAAATTGAAGTGAAACAGAGTATTCGTGCATTGAAATGTCTTCATAATTTCTGAAGGATGAGAAAGAACATCAGGAGGAGCAGTGATGCATGATAGGTATAGTTGCTCATCGGTTATAATGGCCAACAATCATAATGATGAAGTTACAACCACAAAGTTCAACAAGATTATGCTCTTTTCCATTTACAGAGAAAGCGGTAGGAGGAGCAAGTAAGGCTGCTCAATTACTTAAAATGGTGCTATTGAAAGTATCAATAAGGAATAGTGACATTGTTTCAACAGGGTGCAGTTCTGAAAAGATGACAATTTCTAATGCAAACTACATAGTAATTATTACAGCTAGCAGAGATATATGAAGGCTTGCAAATAAACAAAGCAAACAGCTATTCACTCATGACCTTGAAATAGAAACAAAACATTCAAATAACAAACCTCTATTCATGATATCAATGCCTTTGAATGAATAGTACCAATCATTAAAAGGATGAAGCGAATCTTTGTGGACTGAAAATGAAAGGAGATTGCCACCAACAAGGATTAAATAATCAACATTTATGTTAACTTTTTTGTTGACAGCCACAAGAATCTAAACAACATTTAGTATCAACTATTAGCCATAGTCATAAATTACCACGAAAAGACAGTCACCTTGATATGAGTCAGTTCTCAGAGCATCACTAATTGTAATTGGAAAGCATGGTCATAAATCACAGTCTTCATGGATGTATGTAGTGAGCAACATATGCAAGTTATATATTCTACATAGTGTCTCTACTATTTTCAGTCAGAAGGGCCAAGTAAACAGACAAAAGGAATAAGGGAATATCATCTAATGGCACAGAGGCATGGCTATATAGAATTCTTGCATAAACTGGGGCAGAAAAGCGATCCAAACAGGGAATAAACAAATACCCTTCATAAGGCAAGACAGTCATAGTCAAGGAACATCAACTACTGAAGGGTAATTGGTTCATTAACTTCAGAGTGGATCCATTCATAATCAATAAGTCATTAAAATAAGGATAACAGAGCCATGAAGAGTAAATTTGCAGCATAAGGGAAGGTCAATACAACAGCAGGGTGTCATATTTTCTTAGAGAATACAATATTTTACCAGTAGAAAACTATAGATAAGGCAAGAAATGCTATCAAGACTTACCAAATATTATCTATTGTTTTCTCACGAAGGAGGATTATTCATATGTCAACTGTAAAAGCTTCAAAAAGGTCTCATGATGCTTCAAAATGGAGGGGTTTCATATTTTTCAGAGATTAATGGACTTTTGCCGGTTTTCTTTTGTTGTTTGCTGAAGACCAAGTTCAGATTGAGCATATTATGCAAGATTGTGAAGAGATTTAGAACACAAACACTTAGCTGTGGCTTGGGGATAGATTTTGCTCGTAAATATCATCATGGAAGCATACCAAGCTCATGATGACCAACATGAATGATTGATGATTGATTTGATGAAATTTATTATGTTTTAATAAATCAGAAACCTTTAAATTTTGTCATTTTTCACTGATATGAGTTCTCAGATACAATCAAGTTTCAGGTCTTAAGTTGTGCTTGTATTCATCTATTCAATGTTGTGAAACATAGTTTCCTACCAGGAGAGATCAATCAACCTTCTTTCGAAACACTTTTGCAATAAGATTGTCATTAATGAGCTGTGTGAAGTAATCCTTGAGAGTTAATTGTGAATTAGTCTGCCTTCTTGATCATCTTTTTAGGTGCATCACCAGTTTAAGTTTTATAGCTTAGGTTTTAGATTTAGTCTTTTATGGGTGAACCCACATAAGTGGTGAACACTTTTGTGGAGGAAGGGAAAAGTCGTTTTTCCCTCTACACAAAGTGAAGGGGTTCGGTTGAACCAAATTGTTCGCTCGAACCCTTTTTTCATGTGAGCGGAAATATGAAAATAAAGGGGTTCGAGCGAACTAGGGTTCGGTCGAACCCCCTTAATAGGGATTTAAAAAAAAAAAAACTCGTCATTTTCCCGGACGTCGTGAATTTTTTTCATTATTTTTAGTTGTCTAGGTTTGATCGAACCCCCCTTTTACCCTAGCTTCTCAAAAAATAGTTTTTTTTGGTAAAAAATCATCGTTCGAAGCTCAATTTGAATTTGAAAATGCAGAAAACTTCAGAAACCTAGCTAGATAATGATAGTCCTCGGAATGAGCTATCCGTCGAATATAGTTTTAATATGATTTTTTTTTATTATGTATTTTATTTTTTAGTTTTATCAAACATAGGTTTTTCACTGAAAATCAAAATAAAAATTTTAAAAATACACTGATGCTGGGTATTGATGTCCTTGATCCATTAAAAATAAATAAATTGAATTTCAATTCATACAGAAAAAGTTATGTTGTATACAGTCCACATATGTCTGAATTGCAATTGGTTTGACTTTGAAACTTGATTAAGGAAAAAATATTCAATACAAAATTATGAGACCAAATGCAAGTGCTAGATATCATAGTTACAAATCTAAATTTGAAAAAATTAGAATTTTATCCTTCATACAAAAAAAGTTATTTTGTATACAATGAGCGTCACTTTTTAAAAATGCCGATTTATGAAAAAAACTAGTTTTCGTGGGAGATGGAAAAAAAAGTGCAATCTGATTCCAAAAAAATTCAAAAAAATATTTTTAGAATCTACAGAGAAAATGTGATGAGACTCTAGTTTGCATCATTTTCAAATTCCTCATGGTTTAGCCGCTACAAGAGCCTGAAAATGAAGATTTAGTTAAAAATAATAATTGCAATGTCCAGTTTGCCCAAAAATTGTAAACCACTATTGTGGGATCACCCTTATCCTTTTTCCCAACTTTTAACCAAATATTAATCAGAAAAATCCATAGGAACCAACCTAGAATTTGGAGGTCTAATTTGTCATAGGATACCCACAACCTAGAATTAGTTCCAATGTGTCATCAGATTGCTAAAATTCAATATTTCAGCATACGGGTGCAATCTGTTTGACAACATAAACTACCTTTAATAATGAAAGGAAAGAAAAATATGAGGCTACTGAATCAAAATTTTCTAATTCCAAAGAATACCACTTTGTTAGAAAGCTCAAAAAAGGGGTCTGGAAAATATAAGGGAAAACTTCCTTTCAAATGTTTTAACTGTGGAAAAATAGGCCACTTTGCTACAAAGAGCCCCTATGGTGATCTGAATAGTGACAATGAGAAATTTGAAAAACTACCTAAGAAAAAGGCCTATAAACCTAAACAAAAATTCAACTTAAAAAAGAAGAAGAGTCTGTTTAGCAAAAATGAAACAGACACCGAATCTGAAGATTCTTTAGATGAAGAAGATGAAAACCTATTCTTGGCTGAAAGCATTCAGCATGAAGATACTAACAACAATGATGCTGAAGATGGCAAAGTTGATCTAGAAGGTGAATTGAAATGTGCATTAAAAGAGCTAAGAAAACTCAAAAAATAAATGCTTGCTCAAGAAGAAAATTCTGCTCAAGATCTTGCACAAGAGCAACTCACAAATCAAGAAATAGTCTCATTGATGACTCAACTTGAAGAAGCCAAGAGAGTTGAAGATTGTCTTCGTATTGGCTTAAATCATAAAGATCAAGAAATTCAAAAACTTGAATATGAAATTGTTGATCTTAGGAAGACCATTGAGAAGTATGAGAGTACTCTAAAACTGAATGACATGCTCAGTAAGAAAAAATTGAACAAGGACAAAACAAGCATTGGGTTCGTGAAGGGTGAATGTTCAAATGATAGTGCAAAGCAAAATGATACTGCTGCAAACAAATGTTCTGAATCTAATCATCTTGATTATGGTAAGAATCATGTTTATTCTTTTAGGAATAACAAAACATTATATAATCTCAACCCTTTCTTTTATGGGTATTGTTATTTCTGCAAAAGATTTGGCCACAAAGTGAGCTCTTGCAGGTTTATGAATCCTAGAACACCTAGATTTGGTCATAAACAACATCCTGGTTTTGCTAGACAGATTAGATGCTTTAAATGCAATATTGTGGATCATTCTGCTAAGCGGTGCAAAGCTGATCTATAATTTAAACAACAGAAAACCAAAAAGGTTTGGAAACCAAATTTTTTCAAAAACATAGAGCAAACTATGTTAGTCCAAATAGATTTTCATTCAAAGAAAAAGGACTTATGGGTCCTGGACAGTGGTTGTTCAAACCACATGACTGGTGACAAAGAAAAATTCACAAATCTTGAAGATTATGTAGGTGGATATGTAAAGTTTGGAGATAATTCTGGTATACAAATCAAAGGTAGAGGTTCACTTCTTCTGAATGAGGACACTCCTATCTACAATGTGTATTACTTGGAAGGTCTAAAGCACAATCTTCTAAGTGTCAGTCAAATTTGTGATAGTGGCTGTCATGTTTTGTTCACTTCATAGGGATGTGAGATTAAAAATAAGCTTGGAAAGGCTATTGCTGCTGGAAGGACTAAGGGAAACGTTTACAATCTTCTTGACACATCCGGTAATGAAAATAATCAAGGTATGTGTTTAATGAGTCAAGTTGAAGAAAGTTGGCTGTGGCACAAGAGACTAGGTCACATTAAATTTGACAATATGGTTAGGATCAACAAAAACCAGAATGTAAGAGGTCTGCTTGACTTAAGAAAACCTAAAAAATGCAGTTTGTAAAGAATGTCTCAAAGGCAAGAAAACAAAGGTAAGCTTTAAATCTAAAGAACATTCTTCTACTAGGCCTTTGCAACTTGTTCATACAGATTCATGTGGTTCTGCAAGGACTAGATCTATCAATGGTGAAAAATATTTCATGTTATTTGTTGATGATTACTCTCGTATGGTATGGGTTACTTTTCTCAAGCATAAATCTGAAGCTTTTGAATGTTTTGAAGTCTTTAGAAAAATGGTTGAAAGGGAGTGAGATTTAAAATTGAAATGTTTGAGATTTGACAAAGGTGGTGAATTTACCTCACAAGAATTCATTGACTATTGTGAAAGACATGGCATAAAAAGACAATATTTTGTTGCGAGAACACCTCAACAAAATGGGGTTGTTGAGAGAAAGAACAAAACTTTAAAAGAGATGGCAAGGACTATGCTGGATGAAGCAAAACTGCCAAACATGTACTGGAAAGAAGTTGTTCATATAGCTGTTTACATCTTGAATAGAGTACAAATTAGAGTGAAATCCAATTCCACTCCATATGAACTTTGGGATGGTAAATCTGCCTCAATTAAATACTTCAGAATATTTGGCTATAAGTGTTTTATCAAGAGAGATGATGATAATTTAGGAAGCTTTCAATCTAAGTTTGATGAAGGTATCTTTTTAGGATACTTACTCATAGCAAAGCCTATAAATGCTTTAATAATAGGATAAATAAGATTATTGAATATGTCAATGTCAAATTTGATGAAAATATGCTTTTAGATGTTGAACCTATGCAGGATGATGAGGAAGAAGAATTTGAACTTGAAATAAATTTAGAAGGCTTTGAAACAGCAAAGCCTAAAGTAGAATCAACAAGTCCTAAACTAGCTGAAGCAAATTCTAAAAATGTTGAAACAAGTCCTGAAAAATGTGTAACAAAAACCCCTTCAAAATCTCTTGCTAGAAACCATCCTAAAAATATGATTATCGGAGATAAATCTGCAGGAGTTCAAACAAGGAGAAGAACTGTTAACTCTGATGAAAAAGCTCACATAGCTGAGCTTACTTCTTTCTGTTTAATTACACAGTTTGAGCCAATTTTTTTTTTATGAAGCTCTAAATGATGAATGCTGGCTTAATGCAATGTAGAAAGAAAATGATCAAATTGAGAAAAATTATACTTGGGAGTTAGTCCCAAGACCAGATGACAAAAATGTCATAGGGGTAAAATGGATATTTAGAAAAAAACATGATGAAAATGGCCATGTTGTTTGCAACAACGCTAGGTATGTTTGCAAACGATATGCTCAGCAAGAAGGTATTGACTTTGGTGAAACCTTTGCACCTGTAGCTAGACTTGAATCTATTAGAATATTCTTGGCTTATTCTGTTTTCAAGAACTTTACTTTATATCAAATGGATGTCAAAACTACCTTTCTAAATGGTTATTTGGATGAAGAAGTTTATCTAGAACAACTTGAAGGGTTCATTTGCAAAAACGAGCCTAATCATGTCTACAGGCTAAAAAAGGCTCTATATGGCCTAAAACAAGCTCCTAGAGCTTGGTACTCTAGACTGGATAATCATCTGATTTCAAAAGGTTTTATTAGAGGTGTAGACAACAATATTTATGTTAATATTGAAGGTTCTAATATTCTAGTTGTTGAAATCTATGTTGATGATACTATATTTGGCTGCAACAATATTGCTTTGAGTAAAAAATTCTCTCAAATTATGGAATCTGAGTTTGAAATGTCAATGTTGGGAGAACTAACCTTCTTCTTAGGTCTTCAAATCTCTCAACTTGAAACTGGTATTTTTCTCTCTCAAACAAAATATGCAAGAGAGATGCTAAAGAAATTTCAAATGGATGAATGTCATCTAGTTAGCACTCCAATGGTTACCGACTGTAAACTCAACAAGGTTGATGATTCTCCTATTGTAAATCCAACTGACTATAGGACAATGATAGGAAACTTGTTATATCTAACAATCTCTAGACCTGACATAATGCAGATAATTTGCATGGTTGCAAGATTTCAATCATCTCCTAAGGAATCTCATATTGATTATGGACTCTAGTATCCCAAAAGCAATCATTTTTCATTAGTTGCATATACTGATGTTGAATGGGATAGTTTTTTGGATGATAGGAAAAGCACTAGTGGTGCTGCTTTCTTTCTTGGTGATCGATTAGTGGCATGGCACAACAAAAAAAAAGAATTTGTTTCACTCTCCACTGCTGAAGAAGAATATATTTCTGCCACCTCTTGTTGTACTTAAGTAATTTGGATGTCACAAACTCTATCTGACATGGGTATTGAAATTCCTAAATCTGTTCCTATTCCGTGTGATAATACTAGTGCGATTAATATCTCCAAAAATCTTGTTATGCACTCTTGCACTAAACACATTACTATTAAATTTCACTTTCTTCGTGAAAAGGTGTTGGCTAATGAGGTTTCTATGCAATATGTTCCTACACAAGCACAACAAGCATAGGTAGCTGACATCTTCACTAAGCCTATGGCTAAAGAGGTATTTGAAAGACTTCGGTATAGATTGGGAGTTGTCTCTCAATTTTTTCTATCTTAATACTCTATCTTGGTGATAGGGGGAGCTAGTCAGCTCTCTTTGCAGCTCATGCTTTGCCGCTCCATTGCTATATCTGTAGCTTCTTGATTTTTCACTGTTGTCTTCCCTTTATCCTTGTGAAAAAAAGGGGGAGAATTATGAGCTCTTGGTTCTGGTTCAGTATTTCGGTTTGGTGGCTCAGTTTTTGCCATCAAGGACAAAGGGGGAGTTTGTTGAGCTTCTCTTTTGGTATTTGTCCTTGATGAAAATATTGTGTTTCAGAATTGGCATCTTTGTGGTTGATTATCAGTTGCACAGTTTACATTCCATTGGTTGGCACTCTTGTTTATATTCTGTCTTGGTATACTTGGTTCTAACTTCGGCATTATGATATTGGTTTTGGTGGTACTGATCTCTTGTCTCCATGTACAAATTACAAGGAATCTTGTTTATAGGATAATGTTTCCATGTTCAGAGCCGTGTTTTTCTTTTCAGCCTCATTCAGGTAATGCTTACAGTTAACTTGGCGTTTGGAATCATCAATGGAGTTGGTTTTTATTTTTAAGAAAACCCTATCGGGTTTCCTTAAAAAAATGATATTTGCATGGGTATATGATACATTGATATCAATTGGCATCTTCTTTTGGAAAAGGTATGAACATCATTGCAATGCTGATTTGATGCATTATCTTTGACTTACATTCATTTGCAAAATGAATTTAAAGGGAGTCATATGTTTTGGGCCTTGTATGGTAATCTTTAAAAGGTCAATAAATTGAACCTCACATTAGCATGGAATCGGGTATTATGTTTGATATTTCATTAGGCCTTAAGGCTGAAAAAAGGCATGAGGTATTGATTATTTAAAAGCCATTATGAAAGTGACATGTTTTTGAATTCTTGGTAACAATGATGGTTAAGGTAATCGACATTTTTTTAAAGTGGTCATGACATAATTGTGTCGACATTCTTACTTGCTTGATCATTGAACATCGATTAAAGCTTAGCATTGATGATGTTGATCGAAGATTTGTATGCATTCCGGAGGTAATGAGATTGTCGGCATGCATTGCATTGGCTTGTCTGCAGAATTCAAAATGCATTATGAGTTTTCTACTTATGACTTCGGTCCTTTCGAACTTCAAACTTGATCAATTCTTGGAAATGGCATTGATTGCTTTGGAAAGGAAAGGTTAGGGAAATAGTATTGTTTTTTCACAAGCTTGAGGGTTTGGAACCCTAGATTTTCCGCCTCCTTAGAGATTTCCTCTCAGCCGTTACTCAGTCTTTGTTGGCTTACTGCAACTCTTTGACAACGAATGGAGCTCTCTGCAATATCCATGCCATGGTCGGTGTCTTTGCTAGCCTTTTGTCTTTGGGTGAAGGCTCGAAATAGGAAGAAGCTTTGCTGTTGTCTTTCAATCTGGTTGGTAAATTTCTCCATGACAGTTCTTTCGCACTCACTTCAGGTATTCACCTTATCTTCTAAAATTTGAGGTACCGTTACTTCTCATGGCACAAAAATAGAAGATAGTTGTTTTCTCTTTTCTAAAAAATGCTCAAATAGGTTTATTTATTCGTGGTTAGAAATACTGCATCTCAGTTACTCTTGTCTCATAGAGATACCCAGTTAAATTATTATATTCGTTGTTGCTCTTGCTTTAAGGAATTGTGTTTCAGTTGGTGGGTAATCATGATTTATGTAAAATATATTATTCTTTCCCTTGGATTCAGTGGTAGTTTTTCTTGAGTGCACAAAAATAGGGTTTCGGTTTCATTTTTGTTGTTGTAGTTTTCAAGGATCTTCTGAATGGTGCATGGAATATATTGTTTAATTATTTTTCAGTTAGTATTGCCTATGTAGGCTCCTTGTGTGGACAAGGTTCAGTCTTCTTTCTAAAAATGCATTTTCCTTGACCATTATGTCAAAAGAAATCCTCCATGTTGAGTACTTCTCTGATTCACTGCAATTCCTGGAAATGAGATTCAACAAAAGTTGGGTACATTAAGAAATTACCTTTGTTTTTTAGAAAAAATAAATTAGATGAGTTATTGGGTGGTAATTTTTTGTAATGTAATTAAGAAATATATGTATGAAGAAAAACAGAGAAAAAGATATAATTGTTCTTTGTACTATGAGAAAAGAGTGTGAAAACCTGTGAAAAAATCATAGCTATTGTATTTTTTCTACACAGGAATAAATGTTTAGTTTTGAGATTGAAAATCTGGAATATGTGTTCAATATCAAGCTGTCTTAAGACTTGATAATGGATGGAATTCTGAAAGTTCATTCTTGAACTTTGAGGAGTTTAGGTATTGTCCGTCAAGAGGCACTTGTGAGAAAAGAGAGAAACAGAGAGATCCTCTATATCATTGTATTTCTTACTGAAAACAAAAAAGGGGTTGGTGCTCCTTGAAATTGGTGTTTCAAAAGGAGGGGTTGGTGCTCCTTGATTTGGTGCTCAGAAATCAGCCTATAAGGCATTGTCAAAAGTGGTTTTTTAAAAAATATAAGCCTAGAAAGGCAGCAGTTCAGGAGTGGTTTTTCTACCCCAGGAGGGTTTTCCACTCAACATATATTGTGTCACATTGCTTATCTGTGTTTCATTGATTCATTGTGTGAATGCTTTGTTATGCTAAGTTTCATTGTCATACTTCTCATTATAGTTATATGTGATCGCATTCAATATATGGATGAGTTAATCATTGATAAATGAGAGAGTAAATTTGCTTTGTTTCAGTTTATGTCAAATTTGTTAAATCAATTTATGACACTGATTCAACCCTCCCCCCCCCCCCACCCCCCTCTTAGTGTATTTTTCACTCCAACAATTATTTCAAGAGATACTGCATTACAAAATTCTCCTATTACATCCATGACTAATACTACTTATCAATATCCTAGCACTTGATTCCTATGAGTTATGAATCTCATCCAAGAATTTACATCAATTAATTGAATCAATAAGCAAGAATGAAATCAAACATCCACTGGTAAACAATGGAGAGAAATAAAAGATATCTTGGATTACTTTCATTTATAACTCATAAAAAAAACGTAGGGAGAGACAATAGCCATGAAATTGGTATTTCTCATTATATATTTTGCTTTGTTGTTATCCAAACTTAAGACAAAAACTCTAAAACATATATTGTATCTCTTTGCAATTCATTGTGTTAACTCTTTAAAATAAAAAACCCCTATTTCCTAGCCTTGAATTCCTTGTTACAGAAACAAAGGAGCAAAAAAAAGCCTCAAGCTAGAGAGTACACATGTCAAAACCCTATTGGACCGCTTAAACAAAGATTCCTTCACCTTTAACAATACACCCAAAGAGGTAAGACACATGTGAAGAAGATGCACGTAGCCCAAATTTGTTGTAGGAGATCACGTCCAATCTTCAAAATGGGTTCAACCAAATAGTTACCTCAAAATTTGTGCCCATGCACCAAAATGAAAAGAAGGAAAAACCCAAAGGAAAACAAAAAAAGACAAAAGATAAAACCACGCCTGCAACCTTGTCATCAAATAAACCTTGAATAAGATGCACTATATTTTCCATACTTTAACATAAGCCTAATCTATACTCAATCCAGGCTATGTAGTGCATTCCCATCTGTCCGTTATTCACCATGGTTGCAGACCTCAACTTTTTAAATTATTAACTTGCCATACTTAATGTAAAACCCCCACTCCCTCCAAATATCTGCCTTTCCATGCTAGGAAATCTTCTTTTGTGGGCCAATTTAAATTCATTACTTCATCAACCCTTTGTCTGCAAGGTTCATATTTGGTGATGATCTGGTTAGCTTCCCTATCAAATTCTAGTAATATAGTCTCAACATGGACCAACATATCCATATTTAATGCCAATGTGTCCATATCAAAATTTTGACAAATTTTTATGGATTGATGTTAAATGACACCGTTCACTTCATTTCTCCATTCTTGCAAAGTCTTAATACTACCATTACTGTTCAAGATAGACATGAGAAGTCCATGATGAGATTCACAAAAATATTTCACCAATTCTCTTATCCTGTTCTCCAACATTTCAACATTCCCTATGTATTCCTCAATCTTATTTACTAGAAGAATAGTAGGTTTAAACTTCTTAGGTGGATTAGGATCTTGCTTAACCCCAATCCCCATCAACATTAAGTCATGTTTTGTAGGGATCCAGATCTCCATAAGTGGGATGGATTTCTCTTTGTCAATATCAAACCTTCTTATGGTATCAACCATAGATGAATAGCTATGATGAATACTATTCAATCTGTTGTTCACCTTTCTATTCAAATGCTCAAGGTTTGCAGTGAAAATTCTCATGTTGCTCCTAAAAGTATCTTCATCATGACCTTACCACCTTTCTCTATATTCACTTAGCTGTTTAAGCAACTCTTCCTTATTGGCATTCCCTTCATCCTGTGATCCTTCTGACACACTAGGGTGTATTGTTGAAATGGGAACATTTTCCATGTTATATGGCATAATTTCTCATGAAGTACTTACATCAGTTGTAGTTTTAGGAGAGATATCTTCTTCTGCAATAGTGGGGGAATCAACATCATCTTGTTCAAGCTTTATGGGTTGCAATTTCTGCAATACATTCTCTAACAATGCTATCTTTGTATGTAATTGCATATTATTTCTCTCAAGATTTCCATATTTGACCAACAAATCATTCAAATCAGTTCTAAGTTTATCCTTTTTGGATGTCACAGATTCCACAATAGCCCTGGTGAATTGTGCAAGATGAACAAATAAATTTGCAGTTTCCAAGGCTGATGTTTCTGATACTCTCTTGATTATTAGGCCTCCCTTGAAATCAGGTGGAGGCTCAACAATGTCTAGTTTTCTTGTGTTTGGGTTCAGAGACCAAATAGCTAGGGCTTTCGACTCTTTGCTAAAAGCAAACCCTTGTAATGCAAGTGCAACTTCTTCCTCTGTATCATAGAGTGGTCTGTCACATTTTTTGATTGTGTCAAAAGCAATAGTTGAGGCTAAGTCCCATTCTGGTAGCAACAACATACCACTTGCTCTCACCAATTTTTGACCTTCCTTAGTAGTCATGTTTTGAAACCTGGCTCTTATTTCATTCAAAACCTTTTTCTGAATAATAGTATCGGGCAATTCTTGATGTGGGCTTCTCTCCACAACTAAACACTTTGCATATTCATCTCATTTAGATCTATAATAAAAATCCATAAAAGCTTGAGTTTTCACAAATGAGTCATCATCCAAGAACTTAGTACATGCCTCAACTCTCATGTCATCACTTCCATTTAATCCTTCGAGATCAATATTACTTAATATTTTCCCCAACTGACTAGTTCCCCTTACTACAGATGTAGTTGGCACTCCTTCTTGTATTTCTTGTTTAGATACCGAAATGTCGTCATCAAAGCTTTCATCATCATAATCTACAAAACTAGTGGTCATAATTTTCTATTTTTTCAATAATGGCTCTCCTGGTAGTATTTCACTATGTAGTGGAGAATCAACATCTACAATTTCAGATACTATCGGTCTTTGTGGAGATAGGGGTGGCACTTTTGATACGGGAGAAGAAGGTCTATGTTCCTCATGCTGAGTGGGATCATAGGGTACATCAGATTTCTTTGTTTTACCCTTTATTCTTATGAAAACTTTATTTTTGGCTCCTCAGAAGCTTGTGATGTAGACTCCCTTTCAGTAGCAAAAATTCCTTCTCCACTTTGTTCTTCAACAATTGGAGCTTTCCCTTTATCTATACTAACCACTCCTTTGGTTTCAAGGTGACCTACTATTGAATCAAAATTTCTTGTAACATGCTCCACTTTTTCAATTATGTTCTCAGTCTTAGGGAGGATCTTTAAACCAAGATCTTCCTGCTTTATCTTCCTTTGCATATTGTTGAATGAAATCCACCTTGCCAACCTCTTTTCTTGCTTTGGACTGTTAGATATGTTCCTTATCACATCCTCTCGATAATGGAAGATATGAGCATATTTGTAGCTCTTGTTTCTATCATTCAACCGGGCCATAAATCCTTCAGGATCATATATGACCCTCTCAATTGTTCTTTTCATAGGTATCCTTTGAACACTTGAATGATACTATTCCAATCTCCCTTAGTTATCATAAAGTTAAAAAAACAAGTGTATAAAGGAAAGAAAGTTCCCTTTCCCTGATTTAACAAATGTTCATTTTCAACGTTTCTGAATTGCCACATAACCAGTAGGAAACCTATTCTTTCAGGCACAAATCTCGACAACAAATGAGGTGCTACCTTAGAACCATATACTCTTAAAATAGTAAAATCAGGGAGAAAAATAATATCTCCCCAGGTATGCTCAATACCTATCTCAGGTTTTCTCTCCTTTGGCCTCAAGAAGTCATGTAAATCAATAGGAATTCTGGGCAACCTCACAATCAAAACCTTTTTCAACTCTGAAGCAAACAAATTGTGGAAAGTGACATAGTCATATGTCCTATCATCCTTATCCAAAACAATGATCCAACATTGCATAGGAAAATCCCAATACCTGTCTTTCTCTCCAAATCAATGTTCTATCCAAAATACACTGCACCCTTGTATAAGAACATATGCATTAGTAGTGAGTACCCACTGTAACTTATCCCATATTCTCCTTTCTTTAATCTAATTAACCTGTCATGCATTTTATCAGAAAGGAATCTTGTATAATCATACACTGCACAATATTGGGGATGTTGGATATGGGCAGCCATATACATCCAAGCCATTGGGATTCCAGAAACAAGATCATAACCAACTATTTGACAAATGGAATAAACAGTCCTTTTGAAATAAGGAACAAAATAATTGATAGGGAAAGGCTCCTTATCACGTGATCCTATCATAATCTTTTGTCCTGCAATTTTCGCTAGGAATCTTGGTAAAATGTGGACCCTAAATGAAGCCTTGGTATTTTCATACTCCTGTCTAAGAGTTTCTTCATTTATCTTATACATTTCTTCATTCCATTTGGCGAGCTTAAAAATAATATCCAATACCTCCTTAGTGATTCTAACCATTTCTTTTCCATCAATGACCCTGATGGTCCTTGTGACCAGGTCATAGTTAGCAACTATTGCCTTCTACAAATCAACATCCATTTAAAAATTTGGTACAATTAACTTTCCCATATCACAATTCCAGGGGTTTCCTACTGGGACACACATATTTTTGTTCTTAAACCAACCATAAAACAATTCACATCCAGTTTAGGGCAATTTAGCATCTTTGATAAAACCTCTTTTGTCAAATAGACCTTCTGCTATTTGTAATCCCTGGGAATCAATTGACCTCTAGGTTTATCACTAGTGGAAGGTGGTAATTGATCCATAAGGTCTTTGTTCAAAGCTCTCTTGGGAACATAAACCTCCCCTTTGGATGAAGATGTTTTTACTTTAGTGTCCATGACATAAGAAAAATATTCAAACAAGGTTCTTTGGTTTAACCGAGCAAGGTCTACGAATTTTGTAGGGGTTTGGCATAAATTATTCAAATGTAGAATTAATGAAATCCATTTTATAAACGTCAAACTTAACAACCTAACCAAGAAGAAAACCCTAACATAATTAAGCTTTAGAAACTAGAGCCTTTTAGTAATGCCAGAAGGAAAATTAAAATTGAATTACAGTGTTTTGTAGGATGACATCCCTGGTTGCGACGTGAGAAAAAGTTGAGTGACCACAACCTTAGCTTCTGGAGTGTATTGAGTGTACTTATAATACCAAATTATGCCTTTGATATAAATATTTATAATCATGAAATTCCTTACTTTGGTAGCTCAATGTCGTTTTAGTTATTAAGACCCCCTCGCGTGAACCAGAACGGCTTGCTTGATATCAACTTTGTTTTGAATGTTGACCGTTGATTTATTCAGCTCGTTGATTTATCCACGATTCAAGTTTAATTGCCTTATGATGAAACATCCAAGTGTGCATAGTCAAGACAATTATCCAATGACAGGAGGCCACATGGAAGCAAATGTTCATGAAATGCTGGCCCTACCACCTCTTTGTATTTTCAATTCCAATCCACATGTCAATCTTTCCTTACCCGTGTGAGCCATAACTCACATGGAAATTTATCAATGAGAGGGCAAGGAACAACTGAGATTGAATCTGGAAGTATCATCGTACATAATGCTTAGCTAGCTTCAATTTTAATTCTCATATAATACCAAGGGCTCAGATTAAAATATCTTTAGGCACACATGATATATGGGCTCTAGTAACACACATTTTACCCTCCACACTGTTAAGATTTATTCCACATGGAAAAAACCCGCTTCCCAATAGAGATGCTAGGGAGGTGAATAGGGCCCACACGGGATGGTGGGGAGTGGTCCAAGTTGATCCACATCACCCGCAATCAACTGTCAAATCAAAGTGACACTCAACAATATTAATCTTTGAACTGATCATAGAGAAGACATATGTCAATTCCTGCTAGCTTGCATGGTCACTTCAGTAACCAAGAAAATTGGATAGGTCAGGTGGAAACAACCTAGATGTAGCCACATCAATTATGACCAACCATTGATCTAACTTTAGAAAGCACTTGTACACCTCCTCGTATGATGTCAGGCCCACCAATCATTGGGAACACATATCCTTTGCCCGTGAGCCCGAATGAATAAAAGAATTGAAGATAATTTTAGGACGGGCAAGCGATCGACGGTTCAAATTTTCTCCATTGATCGCATGACCCCCAAGAACCTCTCGGACTTGCACATATAAAAGTGTTAACCCTAAAAGGGAACCTTCCTAGGATGATTACCTCACCGCCACAACATAAGGACTTGAAAATTTTCATTAATGGGAAATATTTAGCTCGACTTAGGATAAGCACTGAATAATAATCCAACATGATTAACAGTTAAAACTACACCAGAGGGATGATCACTCAACGAGTTTTGATCTTACAAGACATGACTTACAAGATTTATGACAAGTAGAAGCAGTCAACAAGGAAATAGAACCAAAACCGAGATATAGGCTGAAAGGATTTTTTCCTTTTATAATTAAACCAAAGTAATCCAAAAACCCTTTAAAACAACAAGAGACAAAAACCCACAACCTCCTAAATTCACCAAGACCATGGAGATAGAACAAATTTTTTAGAGGTTCCATCAGGATGGATGTATTTATTTTTGTGTACTTTTCCATGTAATTTATGATGTCATGATGATGCATGTATTGATATGGATGATGCTTATAGTATGTATTCCATGAATGATTTTGATATGGATGTGATGAATGGTAATGTAATGTGTTAAGATGCTTAGAATAACAAATCTATATTATTCAAAACAACTTAAATGATTATGATGATGCAATGGATTATGTTTTCCTTTATTATGATATGTTGTGATAATGCAAGATGTATGCATGCTAATGATTTTGTGGATGTAGGATGGATGCATGATGATGTTTTTGTTGATTGCCATGATACCAGGTTAGTGTGGAAAGAAGATAGAAGAAATAAGATGAATGCTTTGACCATCGATCTTGAAGATTGATTCAAAAGTTCCAAAAAGTCTTTGATCCACCAAGACTTTATTAGATGTGGTGATGAGAGATGATGATGAATAGGTTCATATCATGGGATTTAGATATTTATTCATTCCTTATGTTTGATATAACACATAGACACGATGCATCAAGGTATTGATAACTAGGATGGTGTTGTATCTAGTGACATAGACTTTGACTCTGCAAACAAATAGGATAATTCTTGTTCACACCTTGACATACAAAAACCTTCTCAGAATGTAGTTTAGTATTTTAGAATATATCACACCAAAGCATACACAATAGTCAACAATATACTCCAAACAACCTCCCTAAACACAACTAAGCAAGTATGTACCAAGATTATTTTACAAGAATACCCACAAGCACAAAAAATGAAAGATAATGATATATTCTCTATTCGTTTCTCTCTAAATCATTTAGACATCATCGAGAGGTCCTCAAAATGGGTCAATAAGATAAATCAAAAGAAAAGATCAAAGACAAACAATCAGTGTTATCTATATCTCTTGCAAATTTAATATAGCTAAGGTGATTTCTGATGTTGACGTTCATCGCAGGAAGGATGCAATAGGACATGTTATCAGATGTTTTGATTAGGACGACGTGTGATATAAGTCGTTGATACAAACTCCACTGAATCATTTACCTATGATCTAGACTTTATATTTTAACACTTAGGTTCTCACTTTATGACTTGCTATACTTTCTTTCTATTTGTTTTTCCAAAGGTTGAAGGTGATGATCAATTTATTATGGGAGAAAGTTTATTATGGGTGAAAGTGAAATGGGATGATGGTATTGGAATATTTGGAATATCTCAATGTTTTTGATATTTTGAAAATGTTTTGAGGTTGCTTTTGGTCTTTTGGAATGTTTATGTGAATGTTTTGGTTTTTGATTATTTGAGGTTGTTTAGGGTTTTCTCTAAGATATTTGATTCTATTTAGGTCTTTTGAATGTTTTCTAATGTTTTTTGGGCTTTTCAATTTTCAAATATTTTTGGAGTTTTCTAAGTTCTCGAATGTTTAAGGGTTTTTTGAGATTTCCAACCAAGGACATAACCTAAAAGACTATCCTAGGGACCTCAGGGGCTTATTAAAGATGAGCCTTGCCTACGTTATACATGTAGAGACCACGTAGTTTGACTGACTTGACTTATTGTTAATGAGACATGAACAAATGATGGATTGCCAAATTATTATGATAGACTCCAAAAGGATTGACCTAGTGTGTCTTAGGGGCACATCAATGATGGCCTTGCTTATGTTCAAGCTTAGACACTCGTAGTTTGACAAGGTACTATTTTGGGATTTTCGATGTTTTGACATTTTAAGGGATTTTGATGCTTTTTGGATATTTTGGATTTTGACTTTACAATTTTACAAATGTTTTTGGATTTTAGCTGTACAAAATTTTGAATGTTTTTAAATTTTTTGATAAATTTTATATGAATGTTTTTGGGATTTTCGATGAGATTTCCAATAACCTTAAGATATACAAGAACTTGATCCGATCTAGAATGAATTTACCTCATTGTGACACAATAGACTAGCTCAATATAGGAAGGACAAGCTAACCTTAAGAATATGCCAAGTATTGCTAAGGGGATATGATACTTCACAATATCAAGCCATGATAAGGATGCAAATGGGCGATGGAATAAATAGGATGGATGATGCAACAGATGGATGTAATACAAAGAGTGATGGGATAAAGAGCCAAATAATAGATGAAGGTGATTTATATACACAATACACCTATTTTCTAGGCTTTCATCAAGGTACTTTACCAAAGAGCCACCGAAGTGGTTTTCACTAGAGGATGATTTTTTCTTTACTATTTACAATCCTTCTTTTTTTTTTTTTTGGATTTTTGATCATTTTTTGATTTTTTTTGTATTTTCAGATTTACACCGTTCAAGCCTAGGCATAATTTTTTTAAAGATGCAGACTATTGGTTGGTTCCTACAAGGGTTCACCTTTAGGTATTGACAACTGATATGCTCCTGATTCATAGCTTGTTGTTATGATAAAGGGACCTAACCAGTTAGGCTCAAACTTTCCTTTGATGTCCTGATCTAGAAGATTTTTTTGATTTTACTTGAGAACAAGATCCCATACTTGGAAAGATCGACTCTTTATTTTCTTGTTATAACTTTTTTTTAGTCGATTTTGGTATACATGCAAGTGATTAAGAGTGTCAAGACAATTCTCATCCAAGAATTCTAGCTCATTTAACTGAGATACTCTGTATTCTTCATCAGTGATCAGATTCTGTAGTGACACTTGTAGTGAAGGAAGCTCAACCTCAATAGGAAAGATGGCTTCTAATCAATAGACCAAGGAGAATGGGGTTGCACTTGTGAGCGTGTAGATACTGGTTTCATAGGCCCAAAGGGTGGGATTTAACTACAAATTCTAGTCACAACTAGCTTCATTGACCGTTTTATTTAGGATTTTTAGAATAGTCTTGTTTGTAGCCTTAGCTTGATTGTTGCCTTGGGGGTAATATGGGGTAGAGAATAAATGATGGATGTTGAATTTTTGACATAGATCCTTCACATCCTGATTCTTGAAGGGTGTTCCATTGTCTGAGATGAGGGCTTGTGGAACACCATAATGACAGATAAGGTAATTTAAGATAAATTTGGCAATTTTATTTCTTGTTATGTAGGTCATAGGAATGGATTCTACCCACTTGGTAAAGTAATCAGTGGCTGTGATAATTAACTTATGGCCATTAGATGAGGTGGGAGTAATATTTCTTATTAGGTCAAGACCCCATTGTGAGAAAGGCCAAGGTGTGACCATTGGTTGTAACTCTTGAGCTGAAGCATGAATAAGATCTCCATGCTATTGACACTGGACACACTTCTATACATACTTATGGGCTTCTCTTTCATGGTTGGATAGTAGTACCTCATCCTCAAAATTTTCTTAGATAAAGTCATACCACTAGAATGGGAACCACATATGCCATCATGTACTTTTAAGGCGGTCAAGGCTTCCACTTGGTTAAAAAATTATAGTAATGTCCCTTCGATGCTTCAGCGGTATAAGGTATCACCTAGGATCATGAATCGGGATGCTTTTTTAACAAAAGTCTTTTTGAGGTTGGAGGTGATATTGGATGGGAGGGTTCATTTGCTAAGGTAGGTGAATATATCATGATACATGAGGAACCAAGACCAACGATGACACACACAACTTCAAATTCTAGGATTTCAAAATTTGGTACGAGAAGTTGTTCGACCAAGAATTCACATTGAAGGATGTTGTGTGGCATGTCTAACAATGATCCAATTGTTGCCATGGCATCTACTACTCGATTGTTCAGGAAAGGAATCTACTCAAAAGTTACGTCTATGAAAAAGGTCCTTAAGATTTTCTACCATCTTCTTGTAAGGAGCGATTTTATCATCCTTGGTTTGGTAGTCGTCATTGACTTGGTTGATAACCAGTTGTGAGTCCCCCATAGACTTTCAACTCTTGTATCTGCCATTAAACTACTATCCTTAGAATTGTGATCAGGGCTTCATACTCTTTAATATTGTTAGTAGATGGAAATGATAACCGGTATGGCTTTGGGATGTAATCACCTTGAGGGCGGATAAAGAGAATACTCACCCCCGATCCATGTTGGGTGAATGACTTGTCAATGTACATTTTCCACTGATCAATTATATTGACAAAGAATACTGATTATTAAGAAATTTAGATACCAAAGGGTTCTCTACATAGATAGGTACTTCTGCTAGTTGGCTGCGATCAATTGTCCTTTGATTTCCTTGCACTCCACGTACTCTATGTCAAGTTCAGTTAAGATCATCACCAATTTGGCCATTCACCCAGTGAGAGTTGCTTTGGATAATATGTATTTCAATGAGCTGATCTTTGCAATAAGATCGATTTGATGTGACAACATGTAGTGTCTTAACTTTTGTGAAGAAAAAACCAGTGCTAAGTGATAGGTTTTCGTTAGGTCCCATTACTTTAGAAGATAAAAGTCAATATGTCGATCGGGTAGTGTCCAAGGTAGTTTGCAATAAAAAAAGACTTGACTATCTCCCTTAGATTTTCTCTTTTTTTTTTAGAGCAGCTAATGTTAATTTCTAACCTAAGGCCACCTAACTTTCTAATTGGAAAACAATTTATCTTAAAGAAAGATTGAGAGTACATTTAACTAGAAAGCATAAAATGACTAACCTAGAAAACATTCAATAACTAAATAAGAAAACGTAGAAACAATTAAACTAAAAAGTGTATGAACAAAAAAAGTAACAAAAAATGTAAACAAACTAGGAAACATCTAATTGAATTCAACAAATAAATAGTTCACAACAACTAGTATACTATAGAAATAACAGACAATGAGTGCTCCGAAACTTCAGACTCTACAACAACAGTGTTAATGACTCCTACAAGATTAACATATGCAAGTGACTATACTCATAATTATCATGCATGCAATAAAAACAACATAAAGGAAATAATCATCTATTTAATCTACTCTCCCTCGAGTGGCTAGCTCGTGGGTTACTATGTTCATCCTCAGGTCACATACACAACTGATTCGAAAGTTCTTCCATTAAAAATAATTTCCATCTATAACTCAACAACTCAGAAATTGATATGTAATAATCTCTTTATTCATATGTATTCAGAAAACATGTCGACAACATAACATTACTATTTTGCATTATCTTTTGCTTCTGGAGATTACATCTTTATAGAAAACTTCTAACTAAGTCCTATATTTCAGATGGCATAGATGACCATTGAAAAAGTCTATAACAGATTACAAATGAACTTTTATGTCTTTACAACCCATTACATAGATATTAAAGAGGCTCGAGTCAAGCCATGAAGTCTTTGAACTTAAAAACATAAGAAAAATTAAAACTAACAACAACTATAACTTCGGTCCATCAACCTAAAGTTCTGGAGCATGTTTCCAGCGCATATCTTTAATCTTTTCTGGAGCACGTGTTGGTTGAATTATTTCCAATTGCTGCTTGATGACTGATTATTATCCTACAAAATACTCAAAACAACCCATTAAATCTATATTGGCAAGATACTTCAATAAATCACAAGAAATAAAGTTTGTACAATTTTTCCTTAAAAGACAAACAATTATTTCTCCTAAAGTTTAATTAATTGGCAAAGGATAAGGATTTTGCATATATGAAATATGACTTTATTATGCTATTATGATGAGGTTATTTTTACCTCATCATTTCCTCCCCTTCCTAATTTGTGGCAGGTCCTCCTGCCCCTTGGTTGTAGCCCTGCCCTCTGTTCCATTCTTCATACTTAGCACTAATATCATACATATTCTTTGTTGTTTTATCAAAATCTATAGGTGTATGGAGGAAGCTTCTATGAAAAGCAACTCCCTTTTGTCATTCATTGAAGATTTTATCATTTTGATCTGTATTAATATGAAAAGAAGGAGGTGGAAAGAGTAACAAGGGAGGTCTATACCTCATCCCTATCCAATCTGTTATGAGGTTTTTCAGGATTTTAGCCAAGGCATCTGCTCTTTTGAAGGACCATTTGATGTTAAGAGGGGAAATAACCTCTCTTTTCTTTAGATATGTTGGTAATGGAGTGTATCTTTCTTCACAAGCATGCCAAGCTAGACCAATCAATTTCTGCCCATGTTCCATGAAATGGTTAAACAAAGTCAGAGGCTTCCATCATATCTTTCTTTAATTTTTCATCCAATGCAACAGCTAAAAAGGTAGCCTTAAAATCTGCAGGTCTACTATTAGGGGATCTCATTTGAAGACCCACATTTTTCTCTACTTGAGCATATTCCCTATTGTGCTCTTGCCAATGAATCTGATTTCACATGGTAGATAGAAAAGACCTCAGTTGCACTTCTCCAACAAAAAGGTTATTGAAGAAATCAGTTGGGTTTCTAATAGAAGATCATGAAAAAAGAATTCAAATAACATATCTTGATCTTCAAGAGTTGATTCTACAAACATTTTAACAAATTCTTTATCATCAGGTTCATATGGCTGATCATTATAAATTCTTAGCAGTTTCCATCTTAACCATTGTTCATTTAAAACCCTTGAATATAGCCTCGATGGTCTTCTACATGATAATAGATATTCTGCTATTTGGCATGCATCCTACTTTACCCTATAGGCTTTATGAAATGACTCTTTTAATAATACCATCTCCATTTTCAACTTGTAATTTTCAATCTTGGCATTTCTTGTAATTACTTCGATCAATCCCACATGACAAAGATGCTTGAAAATTTGAAGGCAACTTCTAAAATACTGAAACTTGAAGGAATTCTCTACAATAACACGATTGGAACCTGTAAAAGCACTGCTATATTACTCTATATAAAAAATGATGAGTTACAAGATGATTCCCTTTGTAGAGTGCAAAGGCTGAAAAAAAAGAACTGCTTGAAAAATAGATAAATTTTCCAATATATACAAAATCCTTTCCAAAAGGCATGTCAAAATGAACTAAAAGTCCAACTGGAAGAAAAGGTGATAACTCCAAAGCCAAATCCGAGAAAAAGAAAATATCTCTGAAAAAGAGACCCAAAACCATGCAAAACAAGTTCAGTTAAGCTCGAATTCACTGCCAAGTCATTACTGATACATGCGGAGACTCGAACTGAATTGCAAATCTCTGAAAAGTGGGCCAAAGCATGCAAGAGCTACCTCATTTGTATCAATCCGCCCATGCAAAATGAAACTCCATCTTTGCCTTATTCTATGCTTGCATTTATTGGATTTATTTAATTTAATGTTTTTTTGCCTAAAAACTAACTGATTAATCAAATGATTTATAGTTTTATCATTTAATTAATATTGCTTTACATAGGTAAGCAAGAAATAACATTAAGTTGATTGCATTTAATCGATGCAAGCATAGTCTATGTAAATCACAAAAAATGCGCATGGGATATTACTCCATTGAACACCTTAAAAGACACTTCTCGGGCTTCATGCACCATACTTGGAAAAACTTTCATCGGCCACCAAAATTGCGCATTATTAGGTTGGCCACCATATAAAAATATTAGGTTTATTGATCCAAAGGTCTATACCACGGGCAAGCAAAACATAATGATTATGTTTTATTTTATTTTTTACAAAAGATATTCAAAAAGACCATCGACTCAAAAATAGGTCATGATATGGTCTATTTCGAACCCTAAACACTCATTATGTTTGACCCTGCATTTCTGAAAAATAACTCTTGCTGCGCCGCCCTGGTGGGGTTTTGAGTCTCCACCATTTCTGCCTGTTCTGGTTGATCTCTTCCTGTAACTCGTGGTAAGTTCACCATACTGTTGTATCATGATTTTTCTCCATTCATTTTGATAAAAAATGGTTTTCTCTGTGTGGAGTTCTTTTACTACTCTTGGTCGCTGTGAGGGCACCATTTTATGCACTAGTATTTCCTGCTCACTGTGCTTTGTGATTCCTTCATGCTGGTCATGGGTTTTGCATACTTTGGGGAATTTTTTTTCTCCTCTCTTGCCTTGGCTGCCATGGGAAAAACTGGGCTCGAGCTTGTATTATGGTGCTCCAAAGAGCCATGGCTGTGACTGTTCTTCTCTTACAGGCGTGAATTGGTAAGCCTCCAACTCCATTGTATTCTCTATATCTCCTTTGTATTCTGCTCTGGCCGCCACATTGCTGGGTATGATTTTGAACTGGAGCTTTATGTTTTCCTTTTTTGTGTATACAATGAGGGTTTTCTTTTCCTTCATGCTATCACTGAGTGGGTAAGTCTTTTCTGTTTTGAAAATGCTTGAGACCGAATTTCTTCTTTACTAGCGCGTATAAGAGCTCCTTTGTCCATTTTTCTGTAGCTTTTATTTTACTGAAAATAAAACAAACTCATGTAGGCCGCGCCATTTCTTGAGATTATTTACTTCCTGTTTGGCTTACCTTCATGCTGGCCGCGCCTTCTGTACTTTTCTTGTTGGTCTCCATTTTTTGTACAGAGATATTGTATCTAGAAAAGACAAAGAAAACTCTGCACCATAATCTACGGTTTGGGTATTTCTTGTTGCATAGGCTGCGGCATGGGTTCTTCATTATTGGCATAAGAAATAACCTTTTTACTCTATAAAGTATGATGAAGATTATTTTTCTATAGATTTTATGCTCCTTCATGCTTATCCTGGTAAACACTGTGCTTGCCTTCCATTAATGACAGGCCGCCATTGCTTGAAAGCTATTGGTATTTCTTGTTTGGCTTTGTGAAACCCCATGAAATTCTGTATATTGTGATTCTAGTGTGCTCTTGCGTGCTTTTATAGATTATACTTTTGGTATGGCTACGGCTTTACCTGTAGCTCCTGATAGCTATTGACAAAGAATCATTCTTTTCTATGGATGTATGAGTAACTGTATCTTGTGACTGCAATATTTCTGGGTTAATGGTAAAACTAGCTTGGTTCCTTAAACTTGAAGGCAAAAGTTCACTGAAACTTGAAACTGTATTTGGCTTCCTGATAGAAAATTCCATGTGGGTATTTGAAAACTAAGCTGAAAATGATATTTTAGGCTGTCTCAGGCTGCAACTCTATTACATATGTCCTTTGTTGCATCTACGAGCTTCCTGACTCAAGGTTAGCATCATTTCATAGCCACAGACTTTGCATTTTTTTTGTTATTTTTCAAGCTATTACTGAATATCATTTTCATTGATTTGCTTCTCTTGACCCAGAAAACTATAGATATATAGATATTACCGCATAAGAACTCTTTGAATGATGCTTTCTTATTTACTCATTTGATGGATATCTGGCTTTTTCATTAGATAGCAACTCTTGGTTTCCTTTCTCTTCAGTGTAAAGAGGCTCAAAACCTCATTTAATGTAATGTGGAAAATGAAGTAGAGCTGAAAAAGAGTAATAACTTCAAAAAGGGGTGCTTTTATATCAATTTCTTTGTTTCAGCAACCTTCTTTTGACTGTTTTGGCAATATTAATGAACTCTCGTATGTAAGTTGAGAGTGTGTCCTTCCTGATATGCCAGGCTCAACCCTTGTGGGAGCCCGTTTTACTCCACATATCCGATAAGTTTATCTCATACATGATGAACCTCTTCCTACATAGTGAACAAACACATTAGCAAAAATAAAAGAAGCTGAATTTTTCTATTGAACTACTTTCTTCCTTCTTGACTTTTTCAATCATCTGATGGATGCCTGATCGACTGTATTTTATATTCCTGTCAGTAGTGTAAACATATGATAGGATTTGATCCGTTATTGCTTAGAGACCATCTCTAACATCATTTTAATCTTTTCCTACAGATGCCTCTGAAGCTGGAAACCGGAGCTGAAGCTGAAAACGGAGCTAACTGACGTCACAACTGAACCTCAACCATCAACGATTCGTCATTCCAGGCAATGACGAATCATCTTTTACCTTATGCTTTCGTTATTTTCAGTTGTATAGCATACCATTGTTTATGCATTCTTTATTTGATTGTAAAATTCAAAAGTTACTTCCACGGCTTGTGTGAAATTCAACATTTTTTTGCAAAAATGAATAAAAGCATCACTATGCAAATTTTCTCAATTTTTTGTTTCAAATGTTTGCACAATAAAACTATGATTCATATGTAAGATGATCCCAATGATGATCAATGATCACTTAATCAACAAAACATGAAAATTTATGTACCTGTAATTGAGTGAAAAAAAGGTAACAAATTGGCGACCTCTGCTAAACACCATAGAACAGCATATCCATTGGGAATGGAGTCCATATTCTTCTTTGTTCTGTCTTGACTGAAAAAATTGTAACTCAGCATCAAACAAAAACTGAAAGAAACTACTGCAATTCTGTTTATGACAGAATCTGAAAACCAGGTGCAACAACTGCACTTATTGAAAACCAGACAATACTGAAATGAAACATGCCATCAGACACTTATTGAAAGCATACTAAAACTTGAAAACTATTCTACTATGTACAACAACATCTAAAACTGCTTAATAACACTGTTTGAGATGGATCCCATTTACGGGAATCGGCAACACTTCTCCATCCAACCTTGAGAGCTGGAAAGCGTTATGCTCTTTCTTTTTTATTATAATGTATGGGCCATCCCACATGGCATCAAACTTAGAATGCTTGCCAGGCCTGCTCTTCAATTCATCCCATTTGAAAACCAAGTCACCTTCATTGAAGACTCTTGCAACTGCTTTCCTGTCAAACATCTTTTTCATCTGAGAATGATGAATCTGAAGCTTTCTGAAAGCTTCCTTCCTGGTTTCATCCAACTCTGTTAACTCAAAAAACTTAACTTGCATTGGCTGCTCCTCAAGTAATTCCAGTTCCTTAATGTAGCTGAGAGTCAGGAATTCTATTGAAATTGGTAGTTTGGCCTCTTTACCATAAACCAAAACATACGGTGAAAAACCTGTTGACCATTTTGGTGTAACTCTATCAGCCCAAAGGGCTAATTTAAGCTTGTCGTGCCATGATGTCTGATTATCGTCAATTGTCTTTTTAATAATCTTAATCAGATTTTTGTTTGTAGATTCTGCATGTCCATTACCTTGAGGGTAATAATTGGACGAAGTGTTCAGATAAACATTATTCTTTACTGACCAATCTGAAACTCTTAAGCCAACAAATGCTAAAGCATTATCTGAAATAATGGACTCAGATGTACCAAACTTGGAAACAATGTCTTGATAAAAATTTAGGAGGTAAGTTTCATTTGAATCTTTTAGAGCAACTGCTTCCATCCATTTTGTGAAGTAATCTGTTGCTGTCAAGATCCACTTGTGACCTGCACTTGATGGTGGGTTAATAGGACCGATAAAATCAAGTCCCCACTTTCCAAATGGCTGCTCTACCTGAATTGGATTCAGGGGCAGAGCTGCTAGCTTTTGTTTGCCTGCAAATAGTGAATATTTAATACATTTCCTGACATAAGTATAAGCATCCTTAAAAAGATCTGGCCAATAATATCCTGCTTTCATGATTTTTAAAGCTGTAGTGCGTGGTGCAAAGTGACCTCCAGTAGGTCCATCATGGAATTCTTCCAAAATTCCTTCAATCTGATAAGGGCTTATGCATTTGAGAAGTACTCCATTGAAGTCCTTTTTATATAAATTATCATTTATTATTGCATAAGGAATTGCCTACAATCTATAATACCTTCATTTAGACTTGTCTAAACCTTCTGGACAATCTCCAATATACAAATAATGGACCATTTGATGGATCCAGTCAACTGGAACAGTTGAAACAACAGGTTCCTCTTCATTATTCAGAACTGCAACAATCTCTTCACTGCTATTTTCCTCATTTTTTGCAAGCCGTTCGCATAGTCCTTTACCTCGAAACAAGCTTGGTAACCTTTATGCTGACATCATACTCCATAACTTTGGTTATCCAGCCTGCTCGCTTGTCATTAATATCTTTATTCAGCAAAAAATCCTTGACTGTTGGGTGAGCTACCAACAGATTTATCTTATTATTAGACAACATATGTCTAAATTTTTTCAGACTTCTCACTACAACAAGTACATGCTTCTCAACGAATGAATACCTTGTTTCATAGTCATGCAAGATTTGACTAAAGAAAGCTATGGGCTGCTCCATACCTTCATTATTTTGCTGAAAAAGCATTGCGGAGATGGTATCTACTCCTCTGAATGCATACAATATGAAATCCTTATCAAAATTAGGATTTATAAGAGTAGGGGCTGCTGCAAGTGCCTCTTTAATCTGTTCAAAACTATTTTTTCCCTCTTTTGACTAGCTGAATTGAATGTTTTTCTTCAGCATGGCTGTCAATGGCTGTAATAACGCTGCAACATTAGGAATGAACCTCCTCACAAAGTTAATTCTACCCAGGAAGCTCTGCAAACCCTTTTTGTGAGCGGGCAGTGGTAAAGCCAGAATGGCTGCAATATGTTCTAGGTCAATAGAAATACCATCTTTTGAAACGATATAACCCAGAAGCTTACCTTCATGTACAACAAAAATACTCTTCTTTGGATTCAATGAGATTCCATATTCTCTACACCTCTCAAATATCTATCTAAGATGATTGAAATGATCATCAGCATTACCTGAAAAAATAGTAATATCATCCAGGTAAACAAGAACAAATTTATTAATCAAACCTTGGAGAGCCATGTCCATCGCTCTCTGAAAGGTGGCCCCTGCATTTGACAGTCCAAATGACATCTTTTTGTAAGCCATAGTACCCCACTTGGTGGTAAAGGCTGTCTTATACTGATCTTCTTCCTTAACCAAGATTTGGTTATAACCTGAATACCCATCCAACAATGAGAATCTCTTTGATCCTGAAACAACCTGCAATATCTGCTCCATTGAAGGTAGTAGATAGTGATCCTTAAGTGAAGCTCTATTTAAATAACGAAAATCCACACATAGTCTTATCTCTCCGTTCTTCTTTCTGACGGGCACTAGATTGGATACCCAAGAAGTGTGCTTGATTGGAAATATGATGCTTCCTTCAATCAGCTTGTTCAACTCTGTTTTCATCAAATGCTCCAGTTTCGGATTCAAGGGTCGTTGCTTCTATCTGACTGGTTTTGCGTTGGGTTCTAGCTCAATTGTATGTTGAGCTAAATCAGGGTTAAAACCCTTCAAATCTCCATATTCCCAGGCGAAGATGTCGCTGAAATCTTGACAAAGTAAGATAAAATCTTGTTGTTCCTCCTTCGTACAGACCTTGCCAAGCTTGAGAAGCTTATCCTTAAATATTTCTATTGGTTCATAATGTTCCTGCTTCACTGTGATACTGGATTTGTCCTTTCTAACTTGGTCATCTATGTTGAAAATGGACTCAAGGGTCACCAAACCTTTTGGCAGTTTATTAGACTTTAACTGCATGATTTGATCACCATATTGCTGATCAAACTTGCGTTGGTTTTCGACAGAAAACTCTGCCTCTTCTGTCAGAAAATGACATATTTGTTCATCGCTATCAAAAATCTGCCAGCTAACATTATTATCAGGTACCGATGGTCTAACAACTACCTTCACATATTGCTGTACTTGCACATTATGAACTTCAGCTGGGATGTCAAATTGTGATCCCATGGCAGTAAGCTTATCAGCATGCTTATTCTGATTTTTGGGTACTGATTGCAAATTAAATGCATCGAACTCTTCAATCAAGTCCCAAACACGATGCTTATACAGTTTCAGCAAATCATTTTTAGTTAAATTCAGATTTCTTACCTGATTTGCTATTAATTCAGAATCACCAAATACCTGTAAACACTTAATCTTTCTCTTTCTAGCCCACTCTAAACCGTTTATCAACGCCTCGTACTCAACAACATTATTTGAACAATTGAAAGAAAATCTGAAAGCTGAATAATACCTGTCATTTTTAGGTGATATGAGCACTGCTCCTCCACCAGCACCAATTTTACTCTTGGAACCATCAAAATACAGCTTCCAAAGCTGATCAGTTTGCTGTTCTAACTCCTTTTCTTCCTTGACCAGATTTGGAATGGTCATATCGGGCTCCTGAATCATATAAACGCCGAAACCTACTTCGTCCATGAGACTGAACGGGTCAATCTCATGATTCTCAGTAGCCCACTCATCTAAATTTATATCTGGTATGCCTTCTATAGGTACAGTGGGGTCAAGGGTCATGGATTGATCCTCCTAATCATGGAAAGCTAGATTTGCATTTATAGGATTTGGCATATAGGGCTCGATATGGTCTTTGGCCAATGGTTCCAACTTAATGGTAACTCTAGTACCGTATCTGGTTCTGAAAAACATGTGAGACCAGTCTGATGACAAATAACCACCCAAATTTGCAGTGAAATCTCTAGACAAACAAACAACAAAATAAGGTGGGAGATCAATAACGTAAATGTCTTGTGGTACTTGAAAATTAGGACAGGCATGTAATGTAACGGGTAGGTTTTTTATAACTCCTACAGACTTAATGGTTGTTCCGTCTAACTATACTACCCCCTTTGACAATGGTTCGTATTCAAGACCCAGCTTGTCAACAAGCTGTTTAGACATGATTGAGCTGCTAGCTCCTGAATCTATCATGAAATTATGTACTATACTATCACCAATAATTAGACTAACGTAAAAAGGTGGTGGTTTTACCTCTTGAGTTGATTGCACCTTTTTATTTTCTGCACTGTTTGTAAGAACCCTTGGCAATTCTTTGGTTGCTTCGTTAGAAATAGATATTTTGGCCAACGCCTCTTGCAAACCTTCTTTCTGCCCAGGTAAGTGCAATGCATCCAACATAGTGATGCTAACTGTTGCTTTCTTCATATGATCAACAATATTAAAAGTAGGAGAGCTAACCTTGTGCTGGGCTTTTGGAACAACAACTTCTTTTAGCATTGGATCTGGTTGAATTTTCGTAATTTTAACTGGTTCATCTTGCTTCTGCTAGTCTTTAGTAGCGTCAAATTTCTTCCTTGGTAGAATGTGTGCATTTTGTGAGGAAGGAAGCTATGACTGCTGATTATCAGTTGCTGAAACCTGAACCTTTTGCTGAACAGCTTGCTGTTTGACCTTATCAGCTTGTTGTTTATCACTTTCTGGCGACTGTTTGTCAGGAACAGCTTGCTGTCTCAGATCTGTTGCTCTTTTTTTGGACCTTGTGTTAGCTGCAATAGATGCATCTTACTGATTTTTACCTTGTAATTGATTAACCCCATAAAATTCGTTGCCCTACCAATTCATCATGGCAACATCCATGTCATTCTGCTATGTCTGATCATTCTGATCATTCTCATCCTTCGCTGTATTTTCTGTTGCAGTATATGTGCTCTGTACCATAAGAGCTTGATTAATGATGCCATTCATACAAGTAGCCTGATTGTGAGGTTGATTACATGGGTAACACCATATGTAATCATGTGCTAGATTATTTTGAACTGGAACAAGCTCTTTAGATTAGCTGGTAGCTTGCTGGTTTTGGTTATATGATGGCCTAGGATTGAAATTCCTACGTTGTCCTTGGTTATCAGCCTGATAGGGAGGTTTGTTAAGCTGAAAGGGTGCTTGGTAAGGTCTGTAATTTTGGTTTTGCTGCCTCTTGATACTGACTAAGTCATTGCTAACATTCTGCAACAACTTTTTCATCTTTTGTTGATTACCTTTTAACTCTTGAATCTCAAACTGTGCTGAAACAACACTATTTTGGGTAGTTGGCTGATAGCCTAAAGCTGGTTTGGCAGGAATTGTGGAAATTGGTGGCAAATTAATTGGCATCAATGGGTGAATATCTGGTAATATAGGCATAGGTGGCCTTGACGTAATTTTACCAGCATGTATAAGGCTGTTTTCTGCTCTAATAGCAATATCATAAGCTGCTGGTAGTGTTAAACCCCCCATTGACTGGATCATTAAAGCTATGTCGCTATTTAATGACCTAAGGAAATACAAAAATGCATGATCAGGAGTAGGTCTTACCGTTACCGAAATCCTATTCCAGGTTCGTTGAAACCTAAAGTTGAAATCCATCATCTATTCTTGTGGAGCTCTTTTGATAGTCGTCATTTGGTTAACTAGAGATAGATGATCAGACTTGTCTGAAAACTGCTTGCTGAGCTTGTCTCCTAGATCATCCCATGTAGCGATTGTATTAACTGGTAAGCCACGAAACCATTGAAGCACCTTGCCTTTGAAAGATGCTGCTAGCAGCCTCAAAGCAACGTTCTCTTGCGTGATATGGTGAACTCCACACAACGAAGCCATATCCTTGATATGCTCGATTGGTGTTGTTTGATCTTCACCAGTGAAAAATGGTGAACTTTTAAGTGCTGTAATAGGAATATCATCATGCTGTGCCAGATTCAGTGGGCTTCCCCCATTGAATGGCACGAACGCATGCGCTCTAGCCATCAGAGCTGCTGGTGTTCTTAAAATTGCAGCTTGCAAAACTGGTACAAGTGAGGTAGATTGTCTGTAGCTTGGTGAAGCTGAATGTGGGCCTTGCTGCCTCGTGCTTGATTTGCCTCTCCTTGACGTGTAAACAATTGTTTCTCTTCTGAAACTTGGAGAAACTGACAGGTTTCTTAAAGGCCTTTCTGAGACTCTATTTGCTGTCCTTCCTCTCCTTTTTGGCGAAGACAGCTGCAGATATTCGAATGGAGAAGAGCTTCTTCTCGTTTGTATGTTTCTCATATGCTTGCTATTGATCTACTTTGAAATTTGATCATGGAGTCACCAGGTATGTTGAAATAACTACTCTGAGAAGCTGATAACCTGCTGTACATACCAAAATAGCAACTTGAAATAATAAAATTTTGTCCCACTGGGCGTGCCAAAAACTGTTGTCAAATCAGATTGCACCTATACGCATGAATAATTAAATTCTAGCAATTTGTTGAAACATGGAATGATTCTTAGGCCTGTGGGTTGCCTAACTTTGAGAATCAATCTCCAGAGAGGGCTGGTTCCCTTAACGAAAAACTCCTAAAACTAATTATTTTGGCTCGGAAAGAGGTAGAAAGACTAAGTTTGAATTCTAAACTATGAAATTTTAACTATGGTGATGCACCGAAGAATTCAACATGCAGACTTAACTCACAAAACAAATATTCACTATCTTTATTCGCACAACTAGGTCTAGAAGCTTAAACACTTGAATATTTTAAACAAAGGCTTATTAAAGAAACAATCACAGAAGGAAAATATGATTTCCACAACTAGACTGTTTGATTATTGATTAGCATAATATTTAACTAGTGGTTTTAAACTTGGATGCATACAGAATTCACTAAGGAGACAAAAATATTTAAAGGTTTCATAAACTGCAACACAATAATTACTGCGATCAATCCCACATGACAAAGATGCTTGAAACTTTGAAGGCAACTTCTAAAATACTGAAACTTGAAGGAATTCTCTACAATAACATGATTGGAACCTGTAAAAGCACTGCTGTATTACTCTATATAAAAATGATGAGTTACAAGATGATTCCCTTTGCAGAGTGCAAAGGTTGAAAAACAAGAACTGCTTGAAAAATAGATAAATTTTCCAATATATACAAAAGCCTTTCCAAAAGGCATGTCAAAATGAACTAAAAGTCCAACTGGAAGAAAAGGTGATAAGTCCAAAGCCAAATCCGAGCAAAAGAAAATATCTCTGAAAAAGAGACCCAAAACCATGCAAAACAAGTTCAGTTAAGCTCGAATTCATTGCCAAGTCATAACTGATACATGCAGAGACTCGAACTGAACTGCAAATCTCTGAAAAGTGGGCCAACGCATGCAAGAGCTACCTCATTTATATCAATCCGCCCATGCAAAATGAAACTCCATCTTTGCCTTATTCTATGCTTGCATTTATTGGATTTATTTAATTTAATGTTTTTTCGCCTAAAAACTAACTGATTAATCAAATGATTTATAGTTTTATCATTTAATTAATATTGCTTTACATAGGTAAGCAAGAAATAACATTAAATTGATTGCATTTAATCGATGCAAGCATAGTCTATGTAAATCACAAAAAATGCGCATGGGATATTACTCCATTGAACACCTTAAAAGACACTTCTCGAGCTTCATGCACCATACTTGGAAAAACTTTCATCGACCACCAAAATTGCACATTATTAGGTCGGCCCCCATATAAAAATATTAGGTTTATTGATCCAAAGGTCAATACCACAGGCAAGCAAAACATAATTATTATGTTTTATTTTATTTTTTACAAAAGATATTCAAAAAGACCATCGACTCAAAAATAGGTCATGATATGGTCTATTTCGAACCCTAAACACTCATTATGTTTGACCCTGCATTTATGAAAAATAACTCTTGCTGCACCGCCCTGGTGGGGTTTTGAGTCTCCACCATTTCTGCCTGTTCTGGTTGATCTCTTCCTGCAACTCATGGTAAGTTCACCATACTGTTGTATCATGATTTTTCTCCATTCATTCTGATAAAAAATGGTTTTATCTATGTGGAGTTCTTTTACTTCTCTTGGTCACTGTGAGGGCACCATTTTATGCACTAGTATTTCCTGCTCACTGTGCTTTGTGATTCCTTCATGCTGGTCGTGGGTTTTGCATACTTTGGGGCATTTTTTTTCTCCTCTCCTGCCTTGGCCGCCATGGGAAAAATTGGGCTCGAGCTTGTATTATGGTGCTCCAAAGAGCCATGGCCGTGACTGTTCTTCTCTTACAGGCATGAATTGGTAAGCCTCCAACTCCATTGTATTCTCTGTATCTCCTTCGTATTCTGCTTTGGCCGCCACATTGCTGTGTATGATTTTGAACTGCAGCTTTCTATTTTCCTTTTCTGTGTATACAATGAGGGTTTTCTTTTCCTTCATGCTATCACCGAGTGGGTAAGTCTTTTCTATTTTGAAAATGCTTGAGACCAAATTTCTTCTTTACTAGCGCGTATAAGAGCTCCTTTGTCCATTTTTCTGTAGCTTTTATTTTACTGAAAATAAAACAAACTCATGTAGGCCGCGCCATTTCTTGAGATTATTTACTTCCTGTTTGGCTTACCTTCATGCTAGCGCGCCTTCTTTACTTTTCCTGCTGGTCTCCATTTTCTGTACAGAGATATTGTATCTAGAAAAGACAAAGAAAACTTTGCACCATAATCTACTGTCTGGGTATTGCTTGTTGTATAGGCCGTGACATGGGTTCTTCATTATTGGCACAAGAAATAACCTTTTTACTTTGTAAATTAGGATGAATATTATTTTTCTATAGATTTTCTGCTCCTTCATGCTTATTCTGGTAAACACTGTGCTTGCCTTCCATTAATGACAGGCCGCCATTGCTTGAAAGCTATTGGTATTTCTTGTTTGGCTTTGTGAAACCCCATGAAATTCTGTATATTGTGATTCTAGTGTGCTCTTGCGTGCTTTTATAGATTATACTTTTGGTATGGCTGTGGCTTTACCTGTAGCTCCTGATAGCTACTGACAAAGAATCATTCTTTTATGTGGATGTATGAGTAACTGTATCTTGTGACTGCAATATTTATGGGCTGTATACTGGTAAAAATAGCTTGGTTCCTTAAACCTGAAGGCAAAAGTTCGCTGAAACTTGAAACTGTATTTGGCTTCCTGATAGAAAATTCCATGTGGGTATTTGAAAACTAAGCTGAAAATGATATTTTGGGTTGTCTCAGGCGGCAACTCTATTACATATGTCCTTTGTTGCATCTACGAGCTTCCTGACTCAGAGTTAGCATCATTTCATAGCCACAGACTTTGCATTTTTTCTGTTATTGTTCAAGCTATTACTGAATATCATTTTCATTGATTTGCTTCTCTTGACCCAGAAAACTATAGATATATAGATATTGCCGCATAAGAACTCTCTGAATGATGCTTTCTTATTTACTCTTTTGATGGATATCTGGATTTTTCATTAGATAGCAACTCTTGGTTTCCTTTCTCTTCAGTGTAAAGAGGCTCAAAACCTCATTTAATGTAATGTGGAAAATGAAGTAGAGTTGAAACAGAGTAATAACTTCAAAAAGGGGTGCTTTTATATCAATTTCTTTGTTTCAGCAACCTTCTTTTGACTGTTTTAGCAATATTAATGAACTCTCGTATGTAAGTTGAGAGTGTGTCCTTCCTGATATGCCGGGCTCAACCCTTGTGGGAGCCCGTTTTACTCCACATATCCGATAAGTTTATCTCATACATGATGAACCTGTTCTTGCACAGTGAACAAACACATTAGCAAAAATAAAAGAAGCTGAATTTTTCTATTGAATTACTTTCTTCCTTCTTGACTTTTTCAATCATCTGATGGATGCCTGATTGACTGTATTTTATATTCCTGTCAGTAGCGTAAATATATGATAGGATTTGATCCGTTATTGCTTAGAGACCATCTCTAACATCATTTTAATCTTTTCCTGCAGATGCCTCTGAAGCTGGAAACCGGAGCTGAAGCTGAAAACAGAGCTAATTGACGTCACAACTGAACCTCAACCGTCAATGATTCATCATTCCAGGCAATGACGAATCATCTTTTACCTTATGCTTTCGTTATTTTCAGTTTTATAGCATACCATTGTTTATGCATTCTTTATTTGATTGTAAAATTCAAAAGTTACTTCCATGGCTTGTGTGGAATTCAACATTTTCTTACAAAAATGAATAAAAGCATCACTGTGCAAATTTTCTCAATTTTCAGTTTCAAATGTTTGCACAATAAAACTATGATTCATATGTAAGATGATCCCAATGATGATCAATGATCACTTAATCAGAAAAACATGAAAATTTATGTACCTGTAATTGATGAAATTCATCCAGCTCTACCTATTTGAGCTTGGAGTGAAAAAAAGGTAACATGTCTTACTGGTGTGTTCCTGCAAATCTTGTTCTAATTCCACAATCCTACTAAGAGAAGCATTCAATTCTTCTTTATGTCTTTTGTTTTCTTCTTCAATAGTTGAAAACATGAGCATAAAATTCTTTTTCAAACTTTCAATTTCGTTATCTTTGTCGGACAAATCAGCATTATGTGTCCTATTTTCTTGATTACAATTTTGAATTTGTGTTTGCAATTCATTGATGAATGTATCCTTTTCTTGTATCTGCTGTTTCAAATTCTGAATTTCCTGGTCTCTTTTCCCTATCATAGTAATATGTACTATTATTTATTCTTGTTGCAGTTCAATATGTTCCTTATTTTTGTGCAATTGACTTCTTAGCTCATCAATTTCTAATGTTAGCTTTTCCAACTTTGCATTAGCATTTTCATTTTCAACTATCTCAACAAGTCTATTTACAACGGGGGACAAGTTTCCTAAAATACAGTCCTCAATCTCCATGGAAGGTGGAGATTGCTCTTTTTCTATTTCTTGAATTTCCTCAGGAAGGGCTTCTTCTTCATACTCTATGTGGGAAGGAATTTCTTTAACAAAGATTTCTTTATCCGGGGACTGATGAATTTTTTCCCCTATTTCCTTCATTTCTACATCATCAATAGGATCAATACTTTCTATGGGATTTTTCTTCTTGGTCTTCTTTTTCTTTGAACCACTTCCTACACTCTGCACTGGGGTTTCTGTAGACTCAGAGGATAATCTTTTGCTTCTCATAAAAGGGAGGAATATTCTGGAAAGTGGCAGTTGTGCTTCTTTTCCTCTTCCTAAGGGGAATTCTGTCTACACTTGGGTGAATAATTTCTACATCTTCTGACTGATCTAGGTTTTTAAATTCCTCATTGGCAGATTTTGACACTTCCTCACCAGGGGTTGTGGGAATTTTGGCTTCAGGAGCTTTAGAGGCCTTAGTGGAAGTTTCTCTAGAAGGTGAAGCAACTTGTCTAGAGGATTCCCATGGTTCTGATTTTCTTTTAGGCAAATATTTTTCAAATTTCCACAAAAAAATTTCCCACTTGCTCTCAGGCATCTTTCGGAAATGATATTTACAAAGTAGATGAATTAACCCATGGTGCTTTAATGGCCCTGAACCAGTCTTGTATCTTTCTATGGAGGAATTAACATAATCAATCAAAATGTGAGGCAAATTAACCCTAAGGGTAGGGTTTTCTTTCCCATCACACAAATGTATTAACATACGAAATGCAGGTCCTACCACAGTAGTGCGTTGGCCTTCATAGGTGAAATATTTTTTAATCCATGCAACTGTTGTTCCCTAGGGTTCTAAGATAGAGGTTCATTGAAACCCTTTATTTTGTCCCCTAGTACTGATAACTATCATAGGCTGAGGATCTCCCTCTCTAAGGAATAATTCTGATAATTTTTGATATGTAACTTGAGATGTTTCTGATAATTTAATGCCAGAATTATCTAACCTTGAGAGGTGAGAGATTATTTTTGGACTCACCTTAAAGTGCTTCCCATGAAATGTTACCTGACCATTGGAGTAATTCTTTGCAAATGCATTCACCAGATTTTCATTGTATCCCTCGAATTTTTTGATGAAATCTAACCAACCCACTTCCTCAAACAAACTGGAAATGTTGCTTAATCCCAGTAAGTTTTTTGTTGAAGCCGGCTCTGATTTATTTTTTGCACCCCCCATTTTTTGTCTCTTATCTATCACCCTGCTGAAAAATTCAACAGTGTGAGAAGCTTGTGCATTGTTATTTTTGAAAATATAATCAAACTGTGATTATTTATTTTGTCTTTGCTCGGAGCTTACTATGCAATGATGTTAATTTGCATGAAGGAGTGCGAAAAGAGTGTCGTACTAGTAGTTAATTGCCGAGTGGCTCAAGTTACTAAATTAGGAAGGGATAACTCATGCCAATTAATTACGCCTTATTCAAAATAACTACTTAAAGAAAAAAATTGTACTTACATTCTATGATCGCTTGAAGATTTCATACCTTTATTGATTTAATAGGATGATGGAAGGGTATTTATTGGTTGAGGTGACGACATAGTTATTATTACATGAGTGAAGAAGCTTGCAAATGATAGAGTCATCAATGAAGACAGGCTGTCATGGTGGATTTTATTTATGACAGAGAAAACTTTAAAAAAAAGAAAGAAGGTGTGTGTACTGAGGTGTGACAATCAAAGCATCGAGAAAATTCAAATTTTATGGAAAGAGTGGGTGGAATGAAGATGGTTAAGTTCTGGAGCACACTTTGGAGCATGTGGTCAAAACCTATGACTAAGTTTTGGAGCACGCTTGGTAGCATGCATTCGAAACGTAGAAGATGAATAAGTTCCAAAGTATGCTTGGGGGCATGTATTCAGAACATAGAAGATGAATAAGTTCTAGAGCATCGCTGAAAGATGCAGCCAGGTCATAAACCAAAGGAGATTTCAGAGCATCATCAAAAGATGCAGCTGGAGCAGCAATTGAAGGAAGATTCTAGAGCATCATCGAAAGATGCAGTCGGAGCAACAACCAAAGGAAGATTCCAGAGCATTGTTGAAAGATGCAGCCAAAAAGAAGAAAAATGGCTATGTATGAATGAACTCAAACTTTAGGAGCTTTTCTCCACCAATCACCATTCAACAAGAACAACTATTAGATACGATGAGTTAAGATGCAAGTTTCAGAGCATCTAGGCATCAAAGTCCACAAGTTTCAGAGCACCTTTGCAACAAAGTTCATGTGTTCCAGAGCTTCGTAGTGACAAGAGGTAAGTTCTAGAGCACTGAGCATTTGGACCATCAAGTTCCAGAGCATCTTGGAAAGGTGCTCTAGAAGTTATTTCTATCTTTATGAGAACTCCAGCAAAATGGGGACAACATGTAGTTAAGTCCAAAAATAAAAACTAATGAAAAATTCATTAAAACAAACTGGTACACATGTATTTTTATTACAATTGTTTGGGTTTTGTTTTTTTGTTTTTGAAATTAGGTGGACTTTGCCATGGCAGATTCAATGCATTGGATTTCTCCTTGCATTTCTACCAATTTTGTAAATTCTTCTTTGTTGATAGGCTTATGGTAGATACGTAGGCAATGACCATTGACTAAGAGAGTTTGTGTATGACCATCAATGGGTTTCAAATGAACTATGCCATTCGAGAAGACTTCAAAAATTTCATATGGCCCTAGCCAATGAGTCTTGAGTTTCCCTTTGTGATATTTATATCTGGAGTCAAATAACAAGGCCCAGTCACCGTTATGGAACTCTCTCTCTTTAATGTGTTTGTCATGCCAAATTTTCCACTGGTGTTGAAGTAGCTTAGTTTGATGGACATCATATAAACAAAGCTCATCCAATTCACTTAACTATAAAACTCCTTATACTTGGGCTCATTTCAGATCTAGACTAAACTCCATAGCTGTTCGTAGAGTTTGGAGTTTAAACTCAATGGGCAAAAGAGGTTTCTTTCCAAAAACAAGCTCATAGGGGACAAATCCAGTTATGGATTTCGATGTTGTTTTGTAAGCCCAGACGACTTCAGGTAATTTTCTAGCCCAATCTCTTCTTCTTGAAGAAACCATTTTTATCAATATGTTTTCTAACTCCCTATTAGTCACTTCTACTTGGCCATTTACCTGAGGGTGATAGGGAGAATAATTCTTGTGACTCACTTGAAAATGGTTCGTAAATGCCAGAAGAACTTTGGACATGAATTGGGGTCCCTGATTTGTAACGATGGTTCAGGGGGCTCCAAATCTAAGAAAATTTTTATTATAGAGGAAGTCAACAACTTGTTCCTCTCTAGCAACACGTAAGGCTTGAACTTCTGCCCATTTAGTTAGGTAGTCGGTGGAGACAAGGATATATTATTTCCCTTGGGAGGAAGGGTCTATGGGACCAATGAAATACAATCCCCATTTTTCGAATGGTTCAAGGACCACTTGGGGCTGCAAGGGAATTTATGTAGAAACAGTTGGTCTTCCTACTCTTTGAAATTCATCACAACGATGAGTATACTTTTTAACGTCTTTATGCATTGAAGGCCAATAATATCCAACGCCCAAATTTTTATGAGAAGTTACTTTTTGCAGAGTAATGACCCCTAGAAGGATCATCATGACAGACCCTCATAATACTGTAAGTTTCATTGGCCCTGGCACATCTTCTAAAGACCATATCAGGTCCACAACGGAATAAAATCCCATTAATCCATTTAAATGGTGCACTCTCTCTAATAAGTCGCTTCCTTTGTTTTGATGAAAAACTAAGCGATATTTTAGAAGCGGCTAAATAGTTGGCAATATTAGTGAACCAAGGTGTCTTTATAGAAATAGAAAACAAATTTTCATCTAGAAATTCATCTTGCACCGGTGCACAATCATGATCTTCTTGTTTAATCAGAGACATAAAGTTTTCCACTACATTAAATCTCCTTGGCTTGTCAAGTATTATTACATTGAACTCATGAAGGAGTAGTAACCACCTCATTATTCAACCATTAACTATAGGTTTATTCATTAAATATTTTACAGCTGAGTGATCTATATAGACTGTAACTTTATATCCTGTAATATAATGGCAATTTTTTTTAATGGCATGAACCACAACCAAGAATTATTTTTGTGTAGTCGTGTAGTTTTTCTCTACAGATGTTTGGTTTTTACTAATAAATTATATGGAATATTTACCCCCATTCTCATCTTCCTGTCCCAATACTGCACCAATTGCGACATCCGAAGCATTGGCATATATATGGAATGGAAGATTGCAGTTTGACCCATGCAGGATGGGAGCAGAGACAAGCTTCTCCTTTATAGTTTGAATGATAGTTGACACTCAGGTATGTAGTTAAACTCTACATCTTTTTGGAGAAGGGAAAACATAGGGGAAACTATCTTACTAAAGGATTCTATAAACCTCTGATAATAACCAATATGCCTGAGGAAACTTCTAACATTTGTTTGCGTCTGAGGAGTAGTCAGTTGTTGAATGACCTCAATTTTCTTGGGATCAACCTTTATTCCCTTCGAGGAGATATGATGACCTAAGAATATTTCTTGTTCCACCATTATTAAACACTTTTCATGGTTGAGGGATAGTCGGTGATCCTCACAAACCTTTAAAAATTTATCCAAGTTTTTGAAGGGCTTCATCGTAGGTTGAACCACAGATAGTGAAGTCATCCATATACACTTCTACACAGTCATTGACAAGCTCAATAAATTATCCAGAATGGCTCTCTGGAAAGATTCAAGAGCGTTACAGAGTCCAAAGGGAAGAAATTGATATGAAAATGTGCCCCATGGACAGGTAAACGTTGTATTATCTTGGTCTTTTGGTGCTACCTAAATTTGGTTGTAACCACTAAATCCATCCAAAAAGGAGAAATATTTCCTTCTAGCCAAATTGTGCAGAACTTGGTCAACAAATGGTAAGGGAAAATAATCTCGATGAGTGGCTTTATTGACTTCTCTATAATCTACACAAATTCTCCACTTCCCATTTTTCTTTGGCACTACAACCATAGGTGACACCCACTTACTGTTGGAGATAGGATAAATAAACCCTGCTCAGAGAAGTTTCTCAATTTCAATTTTGACAAGATCCTTTAATGCAGGATTGAGTCTCCTCTATGGCTGACGTATAGGTCTTATGTTAGGATCAGTATAAATGTGATGCGTATAGACAATTGGATGGATTCCCCTCATGTCTATGTAGTCCCAAGAAAAATATTTAGACCGCTTTACCAACACATTAAATAATCTATCCTCTTCTACTTCTGTCAACCAACTATTGATGTTCAAGGTTTTTCTCGACAACAACATGATTGATTTTGTTCCTGGATGGGCCGAAGTGATAGTATGAATTGGTTGCAAAAAGGTATTGAGAGGACAACTATGAGTTATTAGTCGATGAAATCTAGTAATATCCTCAAAAAAATATCTAGTTCTGGGAATCATATTGCCCAAAGGACATGGCATTCCCATAGTAGTATAATTTTGTTCCATCCCATGTACATTGATTAGTTGCACCAGAATTTCTAGAGAATCAACCATTTCCTCATCACTTGAACCTATGGAAAGATGCTCCACATCACTTACTAACTCATCCTCTAATTATTCCTCATGCTGTTTAATGACTACCATGGCTAACGAGGCCAAACTATCTCGACTATTAACATCTTCTGTTTCATCAACCCAGGATTTGTTATATTTGGTGGGCTTAGTAGGAGGGTACAAGAATAAACATTTACTGTCTAGACCATGGTCATTCATCCTTCTCTGCAATCAATTTTAGCTGCGAGAGTGGCCAACCATGGTCTTCCAAGAATTATTGGATAGCTATCTTTGGGTGTAAGTGACTGGATGAACTGAAAGTCAACTGGGTATTCCCATCCATCAACTTTGACAAAGACATTTTCAATAACGCCCTTTGGAATGACTATGGACTGATTTGCCATCTGTAAGACTATAGTTGTGGGACATAAATTATTAAGACCTAATTTTTCCATCACATCCACAATCATTACGTTAATGGTTGCTCCTAAATCTACTAATGCATTTGATATTGCTACCTCATTAATTGTGACAGTTATGAGTGGACTACCAGGATCATCATATTTTGGAGCAACAGTCTTTTCAGACAAAAATTCAGCTAAATAGCCATCAATGTGCACAATATTTATTTTCTTTGGTTTCCTTCTTGGGGTTTTAATGCACAGTTGTTTGATCAGCTGATTCAATTTAGGAATTTCCTTTATGGCTTGTAGCAAAGGAACCTCTATTTGTAGTTATTTGATTTCCTAAATTAATGCAGTTTCAGAGGTCAAAGACATTTCTAGAGTATCTTTCGAAGTTGTTGATTTTAGACGCTCCAGAAATGGTGCTTGAATTTTCTCTTTTAGAGAGGTATCCTTTCTAAGTTCAGTCGAAGACTGACCTTCCTCCTCCTCCTGAGGTAAGTTAGCAACTCCTACTACTGAAGGAGGTACAATGATATTTTCAGGAACAATATGGTTGGGTGGAGATCCTTCTCAAGAGTTTTAGGAGTAGGCTCATCCAAAATTTCTTCAATGGTTGGTGGTTGAATAGTTCAACCCGAGCGCAACTGAACATTTCTACAATGTATGGTATTAAGTCCAGTAACATTATCTTGTTTAGTAGAGTATACTAGAGTATTCTATCGATTATTCTTTTGATTGGGAAGTGGCTGCGTTGGGAGCTGAGGTTGATTTATCTGTTCACTCTGAGGAGGATTCTAGGGTGGAGGTAACAAATTTTGTTGTTGATTCCTACGAGGCCCAGTATAGAATTGATTCTGCCCTTGATTCCATTAAGGAGTAGTAAGTTGTGGATACCACTGTTGTTGAGTTTGGGTTGGCCATTTCTGAGTTCCCCATGATTGGTTCACCCATTCATGGGGTCCCCAGTTATGTTGTTGAGGTAGTGGTTGAGGCCATGATGAGGTCCATTGATTACCAACCCAATTGTTTTGAGATTTCCAAGAGGGATTGGAATTCTGTCCATAAGGAAAGTTCCCTCCTTGGCATTGGTTTACCACATTGATTTCTTCCTCAACATGTGCAATCATTTTCTTGGAATTCTCGAGATTAGTAAGGAGCTCACACTAGTTTGTAGGATGATTATGTTCACAAAATTGATAGACGTTAACCTTGTCTAAAGGAAATTATCGCAACAGGTGTTTATTTTGGCATCTAGGATAGTAAATGGACAAGGTCTCAGGATTATGTGTCTTAGCTTGTATGCCATCCAGAGTAGTGTTCAATTGAACGAGTATGTCTGTTTTAAGGTTTTATATTTCCCCTTGGAGCTTACCTATATCGTTGGACCCTTTAAAAAGAGTAGTTTTGTGAATTCCTCCATGGGTACATGAGAAATTGTGACACAACTTACATATTTCTTCAAGGGCCATTTGAGACATGTCTCCTTTTCCCATCAAATCAAGGCTTCACCTTGCATCCTCGTCGAGTCCTTTAAGAAATATGGTTTTGAGAATGTCGTCACTAATGGTCTCTTCTCCACTTCATTTAGATAAGAAGAGAAACGTGTCTAGGTAGTCCTCCAGAATCTCATCCTAATTTTGTCTAACTCCTCTTTTTGATCACTCACCCTACAATAACTCTGGTATTTATGCAGGAAAGCATTCTCCATGTCCTCCCAAGAAGTAATAGATCTTGAAGATAACCCCATAAACCAACGCATGGTCGTATCCTTGCTTCAGTTTTTGGTTATCATTTTTATAGTTGTAGGTTTGACAAAGGACCTTGAATTTGAAAAGAAACTGGTATGGATCTTCTGAGGACAAACCACAAAAGGTGGGCAGGAAAGCTGGAGAGATTTATTTCATCGTGGTATCATCATCTACATCTAGAGTAATAGGATATGTGAATGTTTGAGGTGGCAAAGGATCATTGTTATTACGGTTGGCATTATTTCAGTTAGGCTCATCCCTACGATCACCCATGATGTTAAGAGGAATACATTCTAAAATAATTTCTTCGATGATTAGTTGTTCTATTAGATGATCTTCGGGAAGATAATGGAAAGCCTCAGGTGGGCTAGGCTCAGGGATTTCATCAACCGAGTGGTCCTCTGATATTTGGGCCTCCCTTGTATGATTGGAACACATCTTGGGGGGGTCTTTGGTATAAATCTTTCATGAGGGCCTCTTTTCCTGACCATGTAGAAAAGGAAGCCAAAGAGGGGTATTTTCACCTAAAAAGAGGTATTCGAGGTGTCTCTTATTAACACTCGAGCAAGAAATCTATGTCCTCGACAATGGCACCAAAAAGTGATAGGCTGTCGTTAGGTCCCATTAATTTAGAAGATAAAAGTCAATATGTCAACTGGGCAGTGTCCAAGGCAGTTTGCAATAGAAGAAGACTTGACTATCTCCCTTAGATATTCTAACCTTTTTTAGAGCATCTGACGTTAATTTATAACCTAAGGCCACCTAACTTTCTAAGTAGAAAATAGTTTATCTTAAAGAAAGCTAAGAGTAAATTAAACTAGAAAGCATAAAATGACTAACCTAGAAAGTATGATAACTAAATAAGAAAGCATATAAATAATTAAAATAAAAAGCGTATGAACTATAGAAGTAGAATAGCTTTTAAACAAATTAGGAAACATCTAATTGAATACATCAAATAAACGGTTCACAACAACTAGTATACTATAGAAATAACATACAGTGAGTGCTTCAAAACTTCAGATTGTACAACAACAATGTTAATGACTCCTACAAGATTAACATATGCAAGTGACTATACTCATAATTATCATGCATGCAATAAAAACAACAGAAAGGAAATAATCATCTATTTAATCTACTCTCCCTCGAGTGGCTAGCTCGCAGGTTACTATGTTCATCCTCATGTCACATACACAACTAATTCGAAAGTTCTTCCATTAAAAATAATTTCCATCCATAACAACTCAGAAATTGATATGTAATAATCTCTTTATTCACATGCATTCATAAAACATATCAACAACATAACATTACTATTTTGCGTTATGTTTTGCTTCTGGAGATTACATCTTTATAGGAAACTTCTAACTAAGCCTATATTTCAGATGGCGTAGATGACCATTGAAAAATTCTATAACAGATTACAAACAAACTTTTATGTCTTTAAAACCCATTACATAGATATTAAAGAGGCTCAAGTTGAGCCATGAAGTATTTGAACTTAAAAACATAACAAAAATTAAAACTAACAACAACTATAACTTCGGTCCATCAACCTAAAGTTTTGGGGCATGTTTCCAGCGCACATCTTTAATCTTTTTTGGAGCACGTGTTGGTTGAATTCTTTCCAACTGCTGCTTGATGATCGATTATTATCCTGCAAAATACTCAAAACAACCCATTAAATCTATATTGGCAAGATACTTCAATAAATCACAAGAAATAAAGTTTGTACAAATTTTCCTCAAAAGACAAGCAATTATTTCTCCTAAAGTTTAATTAATTGGCAGAGGATAAGGATTTTGCATATATGGAATAGGACTTTATTATGCTATTATGATGAGTTTATTTTTACTTCATCACTAAGCATGCTTTCTCAATAGATGAATAGTTCATTTTATAGCCCACCAAGGTCCTGCTGATGTAATAGATGGATCTTTCCTTTCCATTTTCATCATCTTGAGCTAGAAGAGCACCTAGTGCTACTAATGTTGCTGAAATATATAGGATCAATGGTTTCTTTGGTATCGGCGGCATGAGAACTGGAGGTGTTAATAGGTAGTCCTTGATTTGTTGGAAATATTTATCGCACTTCTCATCCCACTTGTAAGTTATTCCTTTATGGAGAAGATGTGAGAAAGGGTGGATTTTATTTGATAACTATGCTATGAACCCTCTAATGGACTATAATCTTCCTTGTAACCTTCACATCTGCTTCAATGTTTGTGGCGGTTCCATGTATAGGATGGATTTCACTTTTTTTGGGATCAATTTCTATCCCTCTTTGTGACACGATGCATCCAAGAAGCTTCCCTGATGTAACCCCAAAGATACTTTTTCAAGTTTAGCCGTACCTTATACTCTTTGAGTCTGTCGAAGATGGGTCCCAATACCTCTATGTGATCACTTCTTTTCCTTGAATTGGCCAAAATATCATCCACATAGTCTTCGACTGTTTTGTGGATCATGTCATGAAAGATGAGGGTCATCACTCTTGGATAGGTTGCTCTTGTGTTCTTCAACCCAAATGGCATCATGTTACAACAATATGTTCCCCATGGACAAGTGAATGTAGTTTTGTGTTGATCCTCCTTAGTGATCATGATTTGATTATAGCCTGAAAAACCATCCATGAGTGATAGCATTTCATGCCCCTCTGTTAAATCCATGATGATTTCGATGTTAGGAAGAGGGAAATCATCCTTCGGGAATGCCTTGTTTAAGTCTTTGGAATCCGTGCATATTTTGATGCCTCCAATGGGTTTGGAGATTGGTACTAGGTTTCAAACCCACTCAGGATAATCTATCAGTTGGATGAATCTAACATCAATAAGCTTTTGTAACTCAAGTTTACTAGGAGTTCTATTTGAGGGTACATCTTTCTTAATTTCTACTTTGTTGGTTTGGCTTCAGGATAGACTGCTAAGTGATGCACAACCACTTCCTGATCGAGGCCTAGCATATTTGTGTATGACCATGAAAATTTGGTTGTTCACTCTTTCAAGAACACTGCTAGGTTTTTCTGTTCTTCATCCAACAAGGAATCAACACAGAAAGTTATCTTGGGTGTTTCTTTTGTTCCCACATTGACTGGGGTGACCTTTTTTTGCTAGCACTGCTGAATTCTCTAGATGCATTGCACTAAGGGGGTGATTGAATCCCTCATATTTGGGTGCCTCAAATAGGTTTCCACCTTTAGATGCATCCTTTCTTTTTAATATTTTAGGATCAGAGAGTGCCACAGTGTAGTTTTCACTTCAATATCTGCATGTTGTCCATTTTGCGATTGAAGGATTCAATCATCTCCCCGTAATACACCCCTATGTATAGCTCTATGTCAAAACCTGATTTGTGATATGCCCATGGTAAGTTGTCATGAAGTCCCATGAATTTTGAGATTGCTTCATCATTTTTGAATAAATTTACAATCGGTGGTCCTTGTTGGTCCGAGTTAATGAGTTGTGGATATACTAGGATTACTTCAGTGGTTTGGTCATTTAAGGTGAAAGATGTTGTGGATATCATGAAGAGAGAGTTATTATCAAATAGGTCAACAACATCAAGGGGGAAGTCGTCGAGGGTAGCATCACGCAATGTCGGTAACCAAGAGGATGCCTCAGCCCGTTTAGCGGAAGTACCTTTTCCAAGAAGGGTAACCTTACTAGTAGTACATCCTAAGCCAATATTCTTAGGGCGTTTCTTAGGAACGATGGGTTTTAGAAAACAGTTGTAATTTTGAACTAGTTTCTCATTCTTGTTATACCCCCACTTCTTCATCAACTGCAAGTCTTTGTTGTCATCTTCCATGGGAAGAATGAGGATGGGTCATTTATCTTGAGATAACAGTTTGGAGACATCCTCTTCATTGACATTTTATTTGTTCAAATCCCCCCACTTGGTGAAGGTAGTAGCTGCCATTTTTTTTTTTGGATACTTTGTTGATAGGTGTGGGTTTACCATGAAATTTGGGAGAAAGAGGTAACTCCCCCAACACAAAAGTATCCTTCATTAGCTTATAATTTCCACAACCATCATCCTGGATCACTTCTTTGATGTCAGGAATGTTCTACACAATGGGTGTTTTCATTTCTGAGGTAGATGCAAGGGTATAGGGAACAACGAATGAGGTAGAAGGTGTAGACCCTTCATCTTTTTTAGGGATCTAGTGTATTTTGTAAAACTTGACCTCAAGATTCTTGCAGTAGTAAAAAGGCTCAGGATCTTTGTTGATGGTAACTTCTTTGTCCTAAGAAGGAAAAATTCACACATTGATGATAGGTTGAAGCTACAACTTTTAGGGCATTGATCCATGGTCAGCCAAGCAAAATGTTATAAGGAAGATCAAGGTCTAACACTTGGCATGTAGTCTCTGCAATGACGGGTCCCACTTGGATGGGTAGTGTGATGATGCCTTGCAATACTCACTCTTGATCATCATATGCCCTAATACTTGTACTTTTTTCTTTATCAATAACATCTTCTGAATAACCCAAGTTCTTGATCAACTGAAAGGTGCAAATTTTCAGACCAACACCTCCATCTACTAAGACTCTTTTAACCTTGTTGTTATGAATAATGAACTCTAGGTGTAAATCATAGTTATGAGATGGATATGATGGTAGGTCTTGTTCTGAGAAGGTGATAAGATGATTAGTGATATGCCCTAACATAGCTTGAAACTAATCTGTATCAATATCCTTAGGGATGGATGAGGAAGATAAAGCCTTCTCTAAGATTTCCCTATGTGTGGGGGATAGCCTCAATAGTTCTAAGATAAAGATATGTGTGGGGCTCTTCTTAAGTTGATCTAGGAGACTGTATTTGCTAGGGTTTGATGTTGAGAAAGTAGGTTGTACCCTAGATTGAGATGGGAATCCTTGGATGGTGAATTTTCCATGTCGTGTGGTGACTCCACACTCCACACTAGGCCCTTTGATGGTGACAATGGTGATGACACTATCACAGGAAGTGACTACATTGGAATAGACATCTTGCACGTTTGTGTAATCCTTACCTTTTCCATTGTTGTTTCCTTTGCTATGATTTGGAATGGGGTTCTTGTATATCTTAAGATCCTGGTCGCTGGCTGGTATTGTTGTACATTTTTCACGCACACGCCTCGAGAAAAGCAGGGACCCTCTTTTCTTGCTTTTTTCTCTTTTTTGTTTTTTTTAGGGTCTTGACTTCATCCCCTTAAGGGATAAGTCTCTTGGTTTTGGTTTTATTTCACCCATGTGCTTAATGATAAATCTGCATTTGAGATTTTTTTGCAACTTCATGATGATTGCCTAACTCCTTGAGGCTGACCCTTGCATTAAATTTTGACTTGGAGGAAAAAAGTCAAAATTGGTCAAGTTTGGGATAGGTTTGGTAATTTTGAGGTACCTCAGATTACTCGAACCCTAATCCGACTGGGTAATTCGAGCTAGGTAGGATTACATGAGTCTGAGCTCCCATCGGGTTTCTAAATTTTTATAGACAAACACCTAAGCATTTATTGCTTGCATTAAATGAGTTTTAAAGGGGTCAATTTGGAAATATAATGAGGATTCTGAGCTCATTTGGTCATTTGGCATTCGTGTGTGTTTGAAGTTGAGAGGTCTCCATTGTCTTGCATTTGGTTTAGGCTCCAACATTGGGTTCATCTTCTCTGGGCGATCCTTCTAGGGTTTGAGAGCATCCATTGCAGGTCTTCTATTGCCTCCTCTTTCATTGTGCACCTTTTCAAGGTATGCCTTCAACTTTTTCTTGGGTGATTTCATTTTATTTTGGGCTTTATTGATAAATCTTTGAATTGTGGGTCATTTGTTGAGTCTGGGTTTTGGAATTGTGCGCCATGTAAGCATTTTTGTTCTTTAAAGGGAATTCCCTTTGAATTCAAAATGGATATAATTTTAAATGGATGGGGCACCTTGATCCACTGAATATCCTTCAAACCTTTCCATTTTGTTTATGATTGATATCGAGATCCTGAGGTAACGACCTACTTTGAACCCTAGTTTTTTGCTTGCAAATTTGATAAAGGGATAGATGATGTTGAGCATTTTGGGACATGAAGTTTGATTCAAATTCATCATGAAACAATAACGATTTAGTCTTAGGAAGATGAATCAGTTTCATTTATCATTATGGCATGTAGTAATTTCCTTAGGAAATTTTGATGCCTGAGCTAATTTGAAAATTTTGAGGTGGCTCAAATTTTTCGAGCTTTAATCCACTCAGAGAATCTAAGGTCCCTCAGATTATTCAAATCTAGAATACATCTGAAAACCCAAGCTCAAGGGGTGAACACTTAGTGAATTCTCAGTCTCGTCCCCTCGTTCGGTAATTTCAACCCACCTCGGATTTTGTTTGAACATTAGTTCACTCGAGTAATCTAAGGACCCTTGAAGTACCTGGACCATATGAACTTGAAGTCCCGATGCGGGAAGTTAATCAACTTTGAATGAGAGTAGTGTGTGAGGTGATTTCAAGATGATCCATGATTGAATGTATCAAGAAGCCTCTTCTATCAAAGATTCAAGTGGCACAAGTCTAAGTGAGTTTAGTTTTTTTAATTCTGGGGAATCCAAGCTTGCTCAAATTACCCTAGTTCTAATCTAGCTAGGGAATCCGAGCCTGCTTGGATTACCCAAGATCTTTCATTAAGTCACCAAATTTCAGTGATAATTACCAAAAGGCTTGCATAACGAGGTTCTGGGGTCATTGCATGGGATATTGATTGATTTGAGTAAATTTTTGGTGTATGCATCTTGTGTTGATGAAATATTTCAAAATGAATTGCTTTCCTTATATTGCCATTGGAATTTAAATTACAATCATTTTGATTTGATGGCATTATTATTACACATGTTGGTGCTTCGTGGAATAAATATAATAGATTATATGGGTGTTTTCCATTTTGGTGGTCTTGGTCCTTTCTAATAGATGCAGGCAGAGCTGAGTCCTGACAAGGCACCCAAGTCAAAAGCTGCTTTGGTGCAAGAGGAGGTTAAGAAAAGATTAGAAAGTATGAAGTATGACTTCAAGGGCATATGGCCAGAGTCCAAGATTGGTTCTGCTTGGTCAAAGATCACAGATACGAATATGGGACATATAGATTATGATGAATTTCAGTAGATGATGTTTGGAAATGCACCCATTCAATTGGCACAGGTTATCACCCATACTGGATTGGCTCAAGCAACAGGATTCCCACCAACACAACTTTTTCTAGAGCTAGTTTTAGAATGTGAAAAGCATTATGACTCCAGAACAAGAATTATAATTGGCCCACAAGGAAGAGTCATGGAAAATCTTACTGAAGAGTTTATTGCTGAGGTGTTCAATATTTCCACACATCACAAGCTTATTGAAGAAATTAACATTGGGGAAGCAATAAGGTTTTATGATCAAGATACCAATAGGGCTTTGGAGATCATGAACAACTCTTGGATATTGAAGCCTAAGCCCCACTATTCAAAGTTTCCTAAATAGTTGCACAAGAGTGATTTCAAACAGGAATATCATGATATTACAACACTTTTGGATAGGATCATTGGAGTTGAAGAGGCCCATATCTTTCATACATGGATGTTTTACCCTATCACACAGATAGTGGGTAACAATAATTATCATTGGGCTAGAATGATAAGAAACAACTTGGATGCCCAATTGAGAAGTGTACAGGAAACCAATAGGTTTACTATGACTTCATACCTTGTCTATATGTTGGCACACAAGACTAAGTATAGGGGTCTCAGTTGCAAAGGGACTATTGGGAAAGATAAAATATGGGACATATACCAACAATTGCAACACAAAACAAGCAACTACAAAAGAGCCAACAATGCATTTTTCATGTATATTCCCAAGCTATTGTAGGATGCTCTTCACATCAAGATTTCTTTTGAGGCCATGGACCTGATCGAGAAATATGGTCAATGGTTCATTCAATTTCAGAGATTCACATACATCCAGATACAAGGATCCCCTGTTGTTCCACTCAGATTACCAAGGTATCTGACCAACAAGCTCTTGATTCTGGAAGTGACAAGACAAATGGTAGGCTTTGAGGAGTTCCTACCGTAGGAGATGAAAAAGAAGGGGTTGGGAGCTGAGTTTCCCTTGAGAATAGGAAATTTGGAGGCATGTCCTTCTATTCAAAGTGCCTATCATTTAGAAAAGGAGATGGCACACTTTGAGCTACATTCCCATAAAAGCATAATCAAGTTTGACCCATATGGCAGGGCTATGAAGCAGGCAAACAGAACATTCAGGCAGAAGGATCATATTGAAGACTATTGGGATAACTGTTGAGATGAGTTTGAAGCGATAAGGAGAAGATTATCTAGGTTGCCATTGAAATCAATCAGATTGTAGAGAATTGCAGAGGTGCCTGATCAGGTGCAAGAGGATGATGCAGAACTCCTCCAACACCATGATTTTGAGCCATACAAGAACAAGCTATTACCTCCAATCAACTGGTCAAAGGAGGAGATAACAGACTTGGATCATGTTACTACGTCGATCAAGAAGTACTCCAGGTTATGGGTGAAGCATAAGGTGTTGGAGTAGGAGGCAGATGACACCAAGATCACTTATGACTTGATGGGGGATCTAGAATCCCAATCTGAAGAGGAAGCAAAGATTGAAAAGGATGACACTACTGAGCGCCAGGATGAGGATAATCAGGAGAAGGGTAGCCCCCTCAAGATAAAGAGAAGAACCAGGAGCCAGGCACAAACCAAGCCTGCTGATAAGCAATCTCCCAAGGTGAAGAAGGCTCCAAGAGCTCGTGTTACAACTAAAGGAGGGGAGACTTCACAACTTGTGAGGAAAAGGAAGTTGGTTATAGAAAGGTAGAAAGGTACTAAAGCAAGGAAGGGTGAGGCCACCACTGATGCCCCTTCTTCAAAATTTTTTGTTGATGTGGAGAGTTCTGGGGAAAAGCCCCAAGTTTATGTCAGGAGAAACTCTCCTAGGCACAAGGAATCTCCTGTAAAATAAATGAGAAGTGTAGAGGAAAAGTTATAGAATGAAGAGGCACCTAGTGATGATATTGATAGTAGAGAAACTACATAAAATATTCTCCTCCTCTTTCTCCTCATGTGAAAATTTTAGAAGAAGATTCCCATGAGGAAGGAACTATATCAAATGATCCTGGACATCATGAAGTCTAAGATGGGGAGATTTCTACTCCTGATAGTGGAGAATGGAGGAAATTTGTGCAGGAGATGAACCAATCCACCTCTAGAGTAGAGAGAAAAAATGTAGAATCTGAGGTGGTACAAGAAAATCCACCTAAGTCTCTAGAGAAGGTGATAGTTGATGAACTAGAAGACCATCCATAGGAAGAAGAGAATAGGGAGGAACTTGTTGATAGTCCTCACCAAGATAAAGGTCAACAAGGAGGTCAACCAGAAACAAAAAAGAATGTTGAAGAAAATGTGGTTGACAGTCCAACTAAGGAGATAGCTATAAAGCAATCCACTGTCCCTGAATGGCTGGAGAAAAGGATTAGTAAGAAGCCAATAATTATGCAGGAGGAAACTCCTAGCCGAGACAAACTATTGGATCATGGGGGTAGCCCAAGCATAGGAAAAGAGCGAGAACAATCTCTAAAATCTGAAGAGATGAATCTAATAACGGAGTTATCCATGTTGTGATTCTTGCAAGTGATAAGTTCAAGGATGAGGTTAGGCCCTTCGATTATAAGGTACAAACTATTAATTTAGGACCAACCACTAAGGAGCAAGAAAAAGAAGAATTTTAGGAATCTTCTCAGGCTATTCTGAGGAGATTAGATAGAGAAACTGAGGAAAAAAAGTTGTAGAAACAATTAAATGATGTTTATAAATATGTTCAACATCTTATGAAGCCTCTACAAATTGGTGGGAGCAAAGGTACTATTTCATAGGGATTTTTGCCCAAAGAGGCAATTTTAGAAATAGAAAGATTGAAATCTATAGCTCACAACACCCATGAATGGCTGTAGGAGACTAGAAAAAGGGGTGATTAATCAATTGATAAGATCTTTGGAATTTATTCCAAGGCTGTTGAATTCCTTGAAGACACCTCCCAATTTGCTGTAGATTGCAAAAAGATTGATGAATCAACTGCTGATGAGTTGAGGAAAATTCTGCAGGTACCCATGGATGAAGTAGCTAAAATAAATATCCTCCTCAAATGAAATTGGTAAGGTGAAAGGGTGGATAGAGTTCTGAAACTATAGGAAAGAAATTCTCTCCAAGGTTTTGAAGAAAATAACGAAGCTGCAAGGAAAAATGAAAGAAATATATGATAGTTGCATCAGTTTTCTCAAAATAATGATTGGAAGAAGAAAATTTGGTCAAAAGAACATGAACGTTAATAGATTGCAGTCATGGTGGCATGGAATTCACACTCCTTCTGATAGTGCTCCTATCACTAAGGATAATTTAGAAGATGAAACAATTAATATTTTAAAATTTGATAAATACCGTGAGTTACACATTGAGTGGAATAAGGTGATACCCTAGTATTTAGAAGAATATAAAAATCATAAGACAAGGGTTAAATTTATCCCAGTTCCAGATCCAACTCATATGAAGGAGATTTTGGAGAAAGTCAAAGAGTTTTCTAATAATTTGCAAACCAATAAAGAGGGAGAAAATAGCCAGCTTGCAGCCGCCTAGAATTTTGTGCCAATCATGTGACAATACAATTGGAGGATGAACTCAAATTTTGTGCCATAAAAGAAATATTTTGGAAGAGTCTAGGCTGACCTAGATGATGTCTTTTAAGAATTTAATGTAATTTTATTATTCAAAAACTCTCTAGGCCGACCTAATTGTTATGCCTTGCATAACCACGCCATCTTTTTCCTTAGTCAAAATGGGTCCCCCTTTGTTATTTTTGTACTTAGTTGTTTTTTGAAATGAAGTTTGGAGTCTAGTTTTTTCTTTGGTTTCTCTGTCGGAATCGGAACCGGAACAAAATCGGGTTCTGAAAGTTCTTTTGAGGCTTATTTTTGGTTCTATCCCGACAATCTTTTTCTTTGCCTTTGTTTTGGTCTTTAGCGGAAGCGGAGCCAGAGTGGGAATTAGGATGGTTGTTATCAAAATTTGCAAAATCACAATTTGTTTCGATCCCGCCTCCGCTATTTTTATTTTTGCTTAGTCTCGGTCTTGGTGTTTTGTTTTATTAGGTCGTTCTTTTGCTTTACTTTTTGGTATTTACTTTTGTTTTGTTTTAGTTGTTGGACCCAAAGCCGGAATGGGAATGGGGTTTGGAAATTTTATAAATTTAAGATTTCGTTTCCATTTTAGTTCCGCCCCCGCCACTTTTTATCGTTGAATTTTTGACTGAAGTCACACTGTTGTGAAGTGTTGGTTCACTTTCAGTTCCGACTCCGCCTTTACTGCGCTTTAATGCATTAATGATGGTTGTCGGTGTAGGTAGAAATTCACATATTTACTTTTATTAAGGGCTAAATCGATCATTATTATTATTGTTAAAGATCTAAGAGCACGAAAGAGTAGTAGCAGAGTTTGTTTGAGTAAATTGATCGAGATAGAGAAGGGATATTGTGTGCGAATCAATTCAGAAGGTTAGCTCGGGTTTGTTTGTGTTTGAGGTAGGTTTTTTTATCTTTGTTGTTCTTCGTTTCGTTTACTGTTGTGTGTTTTGTATATATGTTTTCCCATGCTTTGAATCGCGTTGTTGTTATCATTTCGTTTTAAATATTTTGTGATTCTTGGCGTGCTGGTTTGAATGGGTCTTTTATATTGTTGGTTGGGTGGTTTCTTTGTTTCTGTTTGTTTTTATTGTCGTTTGTTTTTATTTTTTAGGGCACCGTCGCTTTCACGTCTTAATCGTGATTGCGTCGTGTTTGTTTTTGGTTTGTAGTAGATTAGATTAGATTAAGGGTTTTTAATGGCGTTTGTTAAAATTAGAAATCTACAATGAGGCAGATTAGAGATTTTACAGTGAGCTAGGGTAGATTAGATTTATTGTTTAATTAGGGTTTCGTCGTCTAGTAAAATGGCAAGGTTTAAAACCCGTGCCCTAGTTTTTTTTATTGGGTTTGTTAGATTAGGGTTTCGTTGGTCTCTGTAATCACGGTAAATAAGATTTAAATAATGGCCCTAAAATGCAATTGTTACCCATGGTCATATGTGTGTAGAGTTTTAAAGCTCCTTTTCCATTTTATAGCGACCTACGTTTTAAATCATGAAGTTGTGTTGAAAATGAATAAAGTATTTGATGACATCATGAGTAACATAGGCGGAGGTGGGATCAGAATAGATTATGGACCTAAGAGTTTTGTTTTACAAAAGTCATCGATTCCATTTCTATCCCGTTTCCGATTCAGAGTTCTAAAAGGTTTTCTTGAAGTATATGATAACATAGGCGGAGGCGGGATCGAAACCGATCTTGAACTTAAGAATTTTGTTTTGCGAAAGTTATTGATTCCATGTTTCATCCTGTTTCTGGCTCCGCGTAGAATGAGAAAGTCTTTCTTCAAAGTAACAATGACCAAATCGGAGGCGGAGGCGGAGTGGAAATAGAATATGGAAAAAATGAAAATTCGAAGAAAACCAAATCCGTTTTTCATTCCGATCCCAGTTCCGATAACCTCCCCAACTCCGACTCCAAGCCCGTTTGTTATTAGGTGAAGTTTCTATATCTGTTTTTGCTTTGAGTCCTGCAGTGTTGTAAAAGAGATTGTTTTGAGCTTCTTTCTGGTTCTGACTCCGATGTATGTGTAACAGGTATGTTTTAAAATCATTTTTTATGATGATATGTAAAGATCTAATTAGAGGTTTGCTTGCAGGAAAATTGAAAGATGTCAGGAACGTCGGGAGAGGCTGCTCGAAGGAATCAACCGGCTGGAACATCAAAGACAACATCAAAAATAAAGAAGGTGAAACCAGAACAACTGCCTTATACATCAAGGTATGATCATAGGAATCCAGTTGTGAAAGTGAGCAAGGTGGAATCAGACTGGTTAGATATCACGGATACTAATCTGGGCCAGTATAGCTTTGAAGAATTACATGAAGAGGCCTTTGCAGAACGAGCAAACTTGACAAGGAGAACACAAAGGATTGTTGACTCCTGTCTTGCACATATCACTGTGTTTCCTTTATCAGTCCAGTGTCCGGAGTTGATATTGACAGTAGCCAGTACTTACAATCCTACTACAAGACTATGCATGGATTCACAAAATAATGTGATTATAGATCTTACTCCGCAAATGTTCCAAAGTATATTTAATGTTCCTGATCCCAAGAACTTGGTGCAGCTAACTGAAGCAGAGGCATTGGAGATATATAGCAAGCATAAAGACTCCAATAAGTCTCACTTAAACAAAAAATTGTTAAGCACAGAGAAGAAATCTTTAAGCAAGCTTGCAGACCAACCAAAGAGGGTAGATTTCAAGGAGGTATCTGACTTAATATTAATGTTGTCCAGAGTGTTTGGGAAGAGGGATATCTTCCACTTCAAGGAATGGATGTTTCATTTCATTCAAGTAATCTTTCAGGGTGATTACCAGTTTGATTGGTCAATGATTGTTTCTGATGCCATACATGATCAGCTCACAAGGCTTAGACAGACTAAATCTTTCTTCATGAATTCTTATGTGGTTTATGCTGCAGCAAGATTGGGGATTTTCCCAGGATTAAACAGAGTAGGTATAATAGGAGCCTTGGATGGGCAAAAGAAGGTATGGGAACATTATGATCAGTTATCCCTTCAAGTTGCTGAGACTCATTTCAGAAGAGTCAATAATGCATTTTTATATGTGGTCATCAATCGGTTGAGTGGAGATGTAGGATATAGGTTATGTCAAGAAGCTATGGCTTTTACTGCTGAATGGGGAAGTTGGTATATCCAATACCCCAAATTTACATACTTTAGGTTATTTGATTTTGAAGGCCATCCACATTTACTTCCAAGATGCTGCAGTAATAGAACAGTGCTTATGGAGTTTGTGTATCAGGCTATTGGAGTTAATGCTATGTTTGGGATCAAGCATAAAACTGGATGTCATAAATTTCCCATGAAATTGGGTGAATATGGATGTCAACACTTGAAGGGAGCAAAGGTAGTTTGTAATGAGTTGATACAATTGAAATTGGGATTGTATACAACACGTAAGTATTTTGATCCAAGGAAGAAAATGTATGCCTTATTACCTTCAGTGTTCACTAGACACTTTAATTTGTTAGAGGACTTTTGGTGTGATCGGCAGGATGAATATGACTTAAGGAAGAAGAATTGTGAAAGATTATCAGTTGCACTTATGGTAGAGTTGTGTGTTAAAGAAAACATTCCTGACATGTTAGTGGATGATGGAATTGTATTGGATCCCTCATATGAAGCTTTGAACATTGGCACCAAAAGCTTAGATCCAGTAGAATGGAATGAGGAAGAAACAATTGATATTAAGAAAATTGGAAGAGCAGTTTTGGATAAAAGTGTGCAATGGTTGATGATGAAAGCTCAAGCTCCTCAAGGACCAGTCCTTAAGAAGGGTAAAGGATACAAGAGAATTAAAAGAAAGACACCTTCCAAGGAGCCATTAGAATTCTTTCCTCCAGATGTTGAAGAAGTAGAACTTGAGGTGGTCGATGAAGAAGAAGAGGCACCAGAGGGAGATTTTCCAATAGGATCTGTTGTTTCTATGCCCACATTGGGTGAGTCATCCACACAAGCCCTACTCACAAGAAAGAAAAGTAAAGAGGTTCAAGAAGGAGTACTTCATGCCATGGTTGAAGCTACTAAAGGAAAAGAAGTGGAGGAAGAATTTGTAGAAGTTGAGATAGATTCAGATGAGACTCTGTTAGAACAGGATTTGCAAGAAAGCATGCCTCTAGGGCATACTATTGAGCAGATTTTGACACAAGAAGAGCAATGGAAACTATTTGAAGATGCTACAAGAGATTCTGATGCAAGGGCTGCAACAGAGAAGCAAAAGGAAATAGATGCTAAGGTGCAAGCTGATGCTCTACTTCAACAACACCAATTAAAGGCAAAACAAATTGAAACAAGGGCAACAACTAATGAAGTAGAGGAGCAAATGAGGCAACGAGATCATGAGCTCAAGGTCAAAGCAGAAAATGACAAGTTAGAATTGATACAGAAGATCCATGATCTTGAGGAGGAGAAATCAAGAAACCGGAGGGAAAAGGAAATCCTGGTTGCTAAACTGAAACTTGCAGAGGAAGCTCGACATAAAGAAGAAGAAGCTAAAGCTCTAAAAAAGGAAAGAGATGCTAAAGAGCTAATAAAGAAACATCAAGCTGAAGAAGAAAGGGAAAAGGCAGAGAAGCTCAAAGTCTTAGAAATAGAAAAAATAGAAGAGGAAGAATCAAAAAATATAAGGAAGGAAAAAGAGGCCGAAGAGCTGATTAGGAAGCAACAGGAAGAAGAAGCAGAAGCTGAAAAACTTAAAGCTTTGGAGGTAGAACAGTTAGAGAAGGAAAAAATGGAGAAGGATCAGTTAGAAGAAGAGAAATTGAGAAAAAAAGAAGAAGACAAGAAAATGCAAGAACAAAGAGATAGAGAAGAGGCTGAGAAGTTGGTATAGATGCATGTGCTGCAAGAGCAACAAGAGAAAGCAAAGGTTGATTCTCAACCTGAGGTAAATGTTCAGCCACCCTCTACAATTGCCACTTCCTCTTCCATGATGATGACTGCTCCCAGTGCTCCTATATGGTTGAAGTTAGACCTACAGAAGAGAGCTAGAACACCTCCTCAACCTCTTAATTGGGAGGACATGATGAAGGGAATTGAACAGGAAAGGCCTAAGAAGAAGGTTAAAATCTTACATTCTACTAGACTCACAGATAAAGGGGAGATAGTTGCTGAATGTGCCATGCCTATGACAGAAAAGGAGGTAGGGGATATGCAGCTAACAGACTATCAATTGAGTACAGTTAATTTGGGAAGACCCACTAGGAATCAACAAATGAATCTGATTGATGTGGTGGCTTCAACAACTAAATCAAGAATGATGAAGGACAAACAAAAGAAAGATGAGCTTAAGGCTCAATTGGATCAGTTACATTCATTCTTGAAGAGTGTCTCCTCTCCAAGGTCACAACAAGTTGCAGCTATTGAGACTCCTATTTTGTTAAGCAAAAAGGAGGTAAATGATTTGGTGCAAGTTAGAGGTAAGGCGGAGATGGTAGACAAATGGATAGATAAATTGAACCAAGAGGTAGGAGAGGTTTTAGTGAAAGGATTTGAAGCCTACAAGGATATTGAAGGGTTGATTAAAGAGATGTATCAATATATTGAGGCATCAGAAAAATAAGAAGAAGAGTATAAGGAGTATGGTGAAAAGTTAGAAAAGATAAATACATTGCCTTTAACAACTCTTCTGGAACAGTCTATACTTGAAGATGATAACAACGACTTTGTAGAGAAGAATTCTCGCATACTTAAGTTTAGGACAAGCTTTTTGAGCAAGCATAAGGATGAGATTCAAGAGACTGTAAATAATTTAACTGAGCAATTCGAAGAATTAGAAGTAGCTATTGCCATTATTGTAGATATAAATGCATTTACAAAAGAGGGCATGCCTTTTAATCAAATAAAGGAAAAGTGGGATGAAAGATTCCAAGGACTTATGGAAAAAGGAGATGATGGCGGAGAATTGATGTTAGATCGACTTGTAGAGGTCAAAGAGGAGATAAAAGCTGCAAGAAGAGAATTGATAAAGGTGAAAAGTATGAAGGAATTTACTGCAGCTGAGCTGGATCGGATTAAATTTGAAGATGACTAGATTGATGGGCCAGAGATGGATACTCTACAGCAAGTCTTCACCAACTACGATGAGTTCCTAGTAGATCCAGCTTCCCATGCATGAAGTCTTGCATGCATAATGTTCTCCTTCTTTGCATGTTGCATGCATACAACACTAATAGCTTTTTGAGTGCATGACTTTCTTTTCTCTTCTATCTTCTATTTTTGGTTAAGACTAAAAGTCTAATGTAAGAACTCAAGATCAAATTGATCTGAGTTTCCAAGAGAGTCTAAATTCCTAAAAAGGTGGAAAGCCTAAAATAGAAGTAAGGTTTGAACTTTTTGTATATATATAAATACCAAATGGGTATCATATTGTAAAGGTCAGCTAATTGAGAACTAGATTGGCTTACCTAATGCTAGGAGATAGAATTTTGTAGAGTTTTTGTAGAGATGCATTGTACTTGATCTTTTACAGTTAATAGAATTTACAGGTTAAACGCAATATGGAGTTTGTACTGAGTTGTTTTGTTTGATAAGGTTAATAAGTTATAATCCATCTGAATGCCAGTGATTGTGCTGAAGCATGATAGTTTCTTATATGATGAAAGTCATTAGAAGAAACCAGATTTAAAGATTATCTTGTTAGATTGTCATTGAGTTGAAGTTATTAAAAAGTTTTTGATCTATAACTTTGATAATGAATGGATGTGTGTTGTTTTGAAACCCTTGAAATATTTGTGAAGAGTAATTGCGAAGTTAATTAAGCACCTGAAATGTATGCAGTGGTATAGATTATGCTATAGACTGTATCATATTATGGTTTTTTTGATCTGATTGGAAGAAACATTCATTATTGAAGATATATGTCTGGATGATAGATAAAGTTGATTTATACTTACTAGTTTACCCCTTTGTTCTATCTTTTTCTTTTATTTAAAAACCCATTGATTTACAGGAACTATTTCGATAAAGAGAGTCATAGCTTGAATCTTTTGTTACCAGCACAGGCCCCTTGAATATTACAGTTGCATGAACCAATTGAGTGACATCAAACAGTTGAGAACCAACTACCAGGACCTTGGGAGTTAGGCTACTACATGTTGTCTTTCTTTTTTAAGAGAAATAGAGTAGAAATATTCTGTTTTAATGTTGTTTGTGTCATTTTAACCATCAACACTAATGGGCCGACCTCATCATGTAAACCCTAATTTTGGGCTGACCTAATGTTGCTTTTCTATAAATTGAGGCTCCAACCTCATTTTTAAGGGTTACAATCGATTAAACATAGTTGCCAAAGCTAGAATTGAGATAGGAGTTAGTATTTTCAGAGAGAAAATGTTGATACATTGAGAATACTTGAATTGTTGCAAATTTGGGTGATTCAATATAAGTAAAGACATTGTTCTTTGGTGCTCTTTCTTGTGTTGTTTCACTTAACATGGTTCTTGTTGTTCCAAATCTTTAAGATTTCTTTGAGATTATTATTTGCATGTAAGATTTTAGATTTAAATGTGATGCAATGGTGTTTATGGTTTGATATTTGAAGTGTTTGAGCAATCCTTGGTCCATACTTTTAACAGCTTGTTAATTGTAAGTTGTTGTGTAAAGTTAGCCCGAGCCTTGAATTTATGCGCTAAGTTCAATTGTGGGTATTTATTCATTTCAATTGTTAAATAAGGTTTATATGGGTGAATTATTCATTATCTGAAAATCTTTAATTCCTCAAAAGATTGCACTATTTCTGTGAGATTACAGGTTTATTCTGGGTTTAGCAGGAATTAGTTTTGAAGGATTGGTCCACTTTGGGTGTTTAATCATCTGCATTGTTGGTCTTAGGATTAGTTCGCTTTTTGGAAATATCTCTAAAATCCTTTTCTTTTGTTATTTTTTAAAATTCTGGGTTAGTCTTAGGATTAAAGCATCAATAAATTGCAAGATCCGATGAACTGGAGGTTTCCAACATTTGATTTGTAAGGTTGCTTGTGTTTACCAACATTTTCACATTTATCACTGAGTTATTTTTGCATTGTCAAGACCTGACATTAGAGACCTTGGGGTTATCTCTTAAGCCTTGCTGATAGAGATTTACCTTTCAAGAGATAGGATATTATATTTTGTATGAGTTGTTGCTATGCATAAAACACCATCAACAGGTACCTCAACAAATATGTCTTCATTCTTGATAAGATCTTAGATAACATTTTTTTTGATGAATAGGAAACTATCTAAATTAAATAAAGATAAATATACATATCCAAAAACAAAGATGGGTGGTAAGAAGGCACACCTCGAGTGTCAAATGGGCAGCACCCAGAGAAACCAAAAAGTCACATGGGCCAAGCCCAAAAGTCCATGATTATAGAGAAAACTAAAAATGAAAGACCATTAAGTGGCCAGAGTAGTGCCAACAAAGCCAAGAGGGTCTTTTTCATCCATGTGTTTCCCCCATACATCGACGGGGTCTAGAGTGACGTCAGGAGGAGAACCCTAGCCATCGTCATCATATTTTTTCTCTTTATCTTCTTCCTTGCGTCGAGGCGAGATTGCAAGTGCCAGACGCAGAATTTTTTTTCCATTATTTGGCCACCCAAAACTAGAGGCAAGAGGATCATCAAAGGGCCACCCAAAACCGCCACCACCACTCCTTGAAGGACCACTAGAGGGCCACCCCTGGCTAGCCTACAATAGAGGACACGTGGAGCCACTCCGCTACCGGACCTGAGAAGACGATCAACCATGGGAAGAGGTGGGTGAAGCAGGGACCCGAGAAATAGTACATGAGGCATTGCCCCAGTGGTCCAACAAAACTTGGAGGTGAGCAACCTCCAGTGCAACTTTGTTAGCTTGCACCTAAATTTGTAAGAGCACATTAGAAAAAATAATAGATTTAACATATAAAGATACATTAATATCCATTTGAGAATGAGAAATATGCAAGCATTTCTGTCTTTCTAGAGATTAAAGAGGATTTTCACCCTGAAAGTGTGCCAAAGCGAGGTAAACTTAGTAGGGATTCTAGGCGAATCTCCTAGTAGAATCATATGCCAAGAAAAAGGATTCAACCTAAAAGGCTGAAAGAAGTGATGAATCCAAGTCCAAAGATGCTGAGCTCTAGGAAAAAACTAGAAAAGATGCTTAAAATTCTAAGCTTGCCCACAAAAAGGGCAGTGAGGGTCTTGGACCCCCAAGTGAACAAGCCAAGAGCCCATAGGCAAGCCTTGGAAAATAATACACCAAGCAAAGTGGGCAATCTTTAGAATAACACTTGCAGATGAAGTGGTAGAAAATATTTTACACCAGACATGAGCGGAGGATTGGAGTAGCCACCTCTGGTTCAAACTTTGAATCATATGAAACTGAGGTGAAAGCCACCTGTAACCAAGCCGAGGCTTATAATTCCTGAAAGGGGTGTCTAGAAACCACTTCTAGTCTTTCCACCAGGGTTTGGTCCCACGAATTCCAAATTTATGAATCATCTCTACTGGAATAGCACTCACTAGACCATCATAATTAACATGATCCTGATTTTGAAGTCTGTATTGGGCACAAAAGGCTTCCTATTGCATGATACACATAGTGGGTCTATGAAATAATTGTTGTAGGGTCTGAATACCCTTCCTATGGAATATGAGCATTTTAAGCCAAGGCGACTTAGCCAACGACTGACTGTTATGCACAAAAAGAAGAGACCACCAAATATTTTGTTGGTTGAGTGAAAGACCATCACGAAATCCAGAGCCGACCCACCAGAGCCAAGAATTAACAACCTCCCAAGCATGCCAAATAATTTTGGCCAAAAAATTCCCAACAATTTGTACTAGTTCCTTCATGACCAGAAGGGTCTGAAATTCGACCCCCTTCCAGGCGGTTCTATGAGTAGGAAAGCTAGATTGAATACAATGCCTAAGAAGAATTTTCTAGGCCTCATCCCCAGTAAGGGCACAAATAATCCACTTGACATAGAGAGTAGTGCCTTCTTGTTGAGTGGAGAGAAGCCCAAGTCCTCCAGAATCTCTAGAAAGGCAAAAAAATTCCCAAGCAACACAGTGAAACCCTTTGTGAGTTTCAGAAGAGGTGCAAAGAAAATATCTGAGTAATTTTTCAAGCTTTCCATAAGTAGCTTTGGAAGGGGCCCAATAGGAGGAATAATAGACATGGGTGGCTACAAGAACTTTAGAGCACACCTGAATTTATCGCCCAAAGAAAGAGGCTTGGTAATCTAGTAAGTGAGTTTCTTCTCGACCCTGGAAAACAAAGCTTGCCAAAGCTTAGCCAGGGATGATTGGAAAGCAAATGGAATGCCTAGGAACTAATAAATTTCTCTTGGTCCAATCCTCTTCCAATTATACTATTGAAGCCAAGTAGGAGCAGACAAAATGGATTTTCTATAGCACAGAGTCTTGTGCCACTGTATGGAAAAGCCAGAAGCCAGACAAAAGATATTGAGGCATTCAAGGGCTGCTTTAATAGTCTCTTCTTCCTCCAAGAGAGTGAGGAAAGAGTCATCCACAAAATGGCCATCAACCATCTGATTTTGAGAGTTGGGTAATGAGATACTCTTGACACACCGCTGAGAAACCGCATTGGCCAAGAGGTAGCCAAATCCTTTAGCTGCAAGCACATACAGAGAGGGGGAAAGAGGGCACCCTTGTTGGATTGAATGAAAAAGAACAAAGGCAGAAGATTGGCGGCCATTAATGGTTATACAAGCCGAGGCATCTGCAAAAAGAATACAAACAACCTGAATTAAATTGGGCCCAAACCCCAAAGCTTGCAACATTGCAAGAATAAAGGGCCATTCAATACGGTCGTAGGCTTTGGAAAAATCAATTTTAATAAAAATGGATTTCTGGTATGAATGTCAGGCCCATTCCATGCCTTCCCAAATAGAAATAATATTATCCAGAATGAACCTAGATTTGATGAACCCAGTTTTCTCTGGGCGCACAATCTGAGGCAAGAGATGGTGAATTTTTAGAGCCAAAGCCTTGGCAATGATCTTGTAGGAGACATTGAGAAGTGTGATAGGCCTCCAGTTACAGATGTCTGCTGAATCCCTAGATTTAGGTATGAATTTGATATTCATTTGTTTATTAAGTTACCTAGAGAATTAGCATGAAAAGCCTCAAGGTAAACATGATGCAAATCTTGTCCAACACAGTCCTAGAGGGCCTTGTAAAATTCACAAGGGAAGCCATCGATCCTCGGGGCTTTGTCATCAACCATGGAATGAACAACTTCCTTGATATTCCTCTGGGTTGAGGAAAGCCTATTTGGCACAATAGAAAGGCAGTCCTAAAGGACTTTCTATCGCATAAGCATGGGCTCCTGTGTAGTGAAAACCTACTCATAATGGTGCACAAAATCCTGGAGAATGTCAAGGAGATCAGAGAGCACTTGAATGTTGTCGTTGATTTTTTTGATGCCCGGGGATGAGTGTCTGGCATATAATACCAAAAAAAAACTCTTTGGAGGCATGACCACCAATTTTTAGCCAGTGCAGCTAAGCTTTGATCTACGCACCTCTGGTAGCGTAATTGTCAGCCACTTGATTTTTGTGTCTTAAATTCACCACCCTGACTTGCAATGATGGGGAGAAAGGGCTGGCGGCCAAAGCCTCAGTGCTTGAGCGTAGGTCATCAATGGCCGCTTCATAAGACCGCTAGTAAAAAATAGCTAGCTGGCGTCCATAAATATGTAGAAATCTAGTCATGCATGTGATGCCATCGTTCCACCAAGTGATCCAACCTGTTTGATTAGCTAGTCTACACTCCAAATTCCACACTCTACGGATGAGGGCCAGGGTAGGCTTGTGGTAAAGAAAAGATGTGTTAAAAAAGAATTGAGTTTTACACATGCGAGGCTGATGTGACTCTCATTCAATGTGAAAAGAAGTAGGGAAGTGATCAGATAGAGTCACATCCACTAACGAATTAACTGGTAGAGCAAAGCTGTCAAAAGAGAAAAAAGATTGAGCCCAAATCATGGCACGATCAAGGTGTTTAAATATTATGTTAGAGTCAGCCCTGTAATTACACCAAGTATTCTAGAGGGAATGAGAATGGCGGTGACCAATATTGGGATCAAAAAGCCCCAATTTATTGCGCAGGTAAAACCACACCTCTCGTTCACCAACTGCCCATCTGAATGGCAGGGTGCCATCCTTGTCATATACCATCTCCACCATATTGAAATCCTCACAGAGTAACCAAGTGGCGACTGGTAAAGAATCAACAATCCAATGCCAAAGCAAAGAGCGTTCCACAACATCACTAGAGGCATAGACATTAATAATCCCAAAGGAGTGATTATCAATGTTAAGAAGAATTGAGATGAACCGATGAGAAGGATCAATCCCATGATCAACAACACAAGCATGCCACCATGGAGACAAAAGGGTGATGGCTCCACCACGCCCAACCTCATGCATAGTACAAAACATTTTACTGGCCGGCCAAATAGAGCGGAAAGCTGAAGCAAGCAAAAAATTAGAAATTTTAACCTCTTGGAGACAAAGAACTTCAATACCAGAATGCTTTTGCAAAGTATCTCTAACATAATACTTTCTGGGGAGGTCTATCAGACCTCGAACATTCCATGAGAGGAAATTCATGGATGAAATTCCTCCATATTATCAGAATCTGGTTCCTCTTCATTCAGGGAAGAGAAATGATTTTGCAAAAAACTTTTGGATCTGATCCAATCTGAATAGATGGAGGGGAAAATCTCTGCTTTTATTGCACATATTCACCCTCTTCACATGGTGGAGATGGGCTACGAGACTGTATTTAAGCTCCCAACATGGAAGGAGGAACATTTAGTTGAGAAAACATAACAACAATAGGTTGAGGTGTTGCCTTTCTCCTGAGCTGCATCGAAGCATTATTAATTCCAATAGGAGCATTTGTACCCTTCTCTGAAGGTTTTGGAGCGACCTTTGGTGGTTCAGAGGCTTTAGGGGCTGACCCAAAACTAGTTGACTTATTTTTTCGGTTTGTAATCATAGTCCACTTTGCATCAGCCTTAGCAGAAGGCTCCGCTTGACGAGGCTTTTCAACATCTCGTGATGGGGAAGGTGTACGAGGCACTGCCAAAGGGAAATCCTTAATCTTGTGGTTGCCTAACTGGCACCTATAGCACATGTTGGGAAAGTGAAAATACGTGAATTTCTAGGTATGCTTAAGAGCTCCAATTTGGATATCAATGGATTCTTTCATATCCTTGGATAGGTCAATTTCCACACAGACCTGTTTCTGGGGCTGGGCCTAGAAAAACCTATCTGGTTCAACATAAATAACCCTCCCCAGTGAGCAAGCAATGTGATTCAAAAAAGGCACACAAGGCAAGGGCAAGCTAGGGAATCCAATCTAGACCAGGTCCCGCACATTGATTTCATATGAGATAGCAAAATCTCGAGTTGATGCCTGGAAAACCAACAAGGATGACCTAACATACCAGGGACTGTGGGCTAAGATAGCCTAGACATGATTGACTTCCACGAAGCGGAACAAAAAAAAACCCTCGGTCAAGTTTTGGACCATATCAAGGTGGACCCCATGAGGGACCCAGGCCTTGCTGACCCATTCTTTCAACACACTTTCAGGGGGAGTCCTCCCAACAAAATACCACACAAGGGTGTGTTGTTAAAGCCACTAGCAAGCAGAATCAAAATTCGGTAAAGGTAAAATCACATAAGCTAGGGAATCTGAGTTCTTACCTCGTGAAAAAAATTTGTGACAAACTTTTGGGAATGTTTGTTCAGAGGAGGAGCCATTGAGCTATGTCGTTGAACCACTAACACCAGCATGAATTTTTGGGTTAAAACCGATTGGAGGCATATTAAAACACTAAAACTGTAGTAAATGTGGTCATACACAAGAAGGAAGGGTTTCCTACACATAATGCACAGTATGACGCAAGAGGGGACAAGGGTGACCGCAAAAACCACAAAAACCTAGCAGAGGTCATACACCCCTATCCAAAAGCATTTTTTCCTTGGATAACATTTTTGAGCCTCATGCAATTTGATGTTTTGTGTCCTTTAATTTTTTGAAAGTCACAAAGATCTTTTTCATTGTACCAAGGTGGCTTATCCTATCGTTGCTAGTAGTTTTTGAAATTGGGAAGCATTATCAAGTTTGACTCTACCAATTTATTCATGATGGTTTTGATAGGTTCTAAAAAATGTGTGTATTTATGTTTTAGTTAGTTGTTTTTGTTTGGAGTTTGTCGTTGTTGTGTTTCAGTATTATCGATCTAATTGTTTTGTGATGGTTTTGTTTGTTGCACAGTTGGTTGAGAATTAGCTATTTGGTTGTTTTTTGGCCTAGGAGCACTTAGGACCACCTTAGCATCTACCACACCATCATTTTTTACATTATTTTTCTTAGCCTAAACACAAGGCTTATCATTTGAATTGGTTAATGGGAGGTTGTCTTTTTAGGCTTGGGTATTTCCCTGTGAGATTAGAACTCTCTCAATATTAAGGGATCTAGGGACAAGCTCATCATAAGAGGTAATGCACTACATCTTCAAGTGGAAGGATAAATCTAGATCAATATTTTCTATAATAATCCCTACTTGTTGTTCATCGGGAATTGGCCACTTGCTCTTACTAGCCCTTTGCCTCCATCGTTGCAAGAAATTTGTGAAAGATTCTCCTTTATTTTTTGAGAGTATACAACTCTTCTAAGCTCATGTTCATGTCTAGATTAAAGGAGAAGTGATCTATGAATTTATTGATGATTTCTTGGAAGGTCTTGATAATTGGAGGTAACTGAGAAAACCAGTCGATGGTTGGGCCTATCAAGCTTCATGGAAAGAGGCACATCAAATAGGACTCATTTTAGGCAACCTCCATACACATGATGTTAAAATATTTGACGTGGTCCATAGGAATTCCTCTCCCTTTCTATTTATCGAATTTGGGATCTTTAAAACTGGGAGGGAATTGTATGACTGTGATGTTTCAATCGAAAGGATATGGGCAGAGGTTTTGTTGTGTATGAGGCTTCTTCATTTTTCCCATTCGGATATCCTTCATTTCTTGTGTTAACACCTTAAGTTGTGATGCTACATCATCTTGTGGGTTTGGTGGAGGAACATATGTTGTGTATTGTGGGATGGTAGATGGATTATACATGGGATTTTGATATGATTGAGTGTTGTATGGTGTGTATGGTGATGTAGGATATTGAGAAGTTAATTATGGTGGAGGCATATATGTTCCTAACGTGTTTGTATTGACGATGTTCTATTGAGGATTATAGTAGGAACCTTTTTGTTGTTGGGCATACTATTGAGCTAATAAGGCTTGATGTTGTTGTTGGGATACTAGGGCTATTTTTTACACTTGTTGTTGTTGTTGGGCTGCTAAGGCTACTTGATTTTGTTGTTGGGCTGCTAAGGCCTATTTTTGTGCTTGTTGTTGTTGTTGTTGTGCTACTAGGGTTTCTTGTTTTTGTGCTACTAGGGTTTCTTGTTGTTGTGCTACTAGGGTTTCTTGCTATTGTTACTACTGTTGGATGACTTGTTGATAATCCTGTTGTGTTTTTTGTAAATCTAATGCATGTGCTTGCAATGTAGGATCAATTGGTTGTTGGGTCATCTGTGATGGGTTATGGGTGTTGTTGTTTTGCATGGGTTGTGGGTTTTTGATGAGAGGTTGGGGGTTCCCTTGGTTTAACATTCCTCGCAAGATGGTGGATTGTGATAGAGGAATGTAAGTTTGAGGTCCCATTTGATTTTTCATGTGGGGTACCAAGGGGAAAGATGATGATGGTGCCATTAGATATTGTGATGGTAATATCACACAAAACCCTTGATCAAAAGGGTTCCCTTGACCAAAGAGTAGGGGGTTCCCTTGTTGTACTTGAGGTGGGATCATGGTAGTATCTTGGCGATGGGGTTTGTGACCAAGGGGTTATTTTGATTTGTTTTGGTGATGGTTGGGATGGATGTGTTTTGTGAAACCAATGGTGTGGATGAACCAAATGGGAGGTTGGATAAAGATGTCCCTAGTTGTGTTAAGGGTTGAATTTGTGTTAGGGTGTTGGCATGCCCTTGTTGGTCTATTTGAGACACTTGGCCTATACTACCTTGCGTGATGTTGGGCACACTTGTGGTACTTGTGGGGATGGATGAGGAGGGGTGACATCGATATGTTGAGGTTGTCATGGATTCATGAAGTGTAAGTGGTTTATTTTTATGTAAGGGGTGTTCGAGAATGGTAGGAGCACCAAAGTTAGGTGTCCAAATGTTGTTTTGAGATGGATTGGTGTTAGGGTACCCACAAGTGTGTTTCTTTCCAATGGAAGAGTATGGCCAAAGTCCTTAGCAAGACTAGATGCAATACTAGGAATGGGTGATTGATTTAGCCCTAGCGATGGATTTGTTTGCATGGTGGATGAATTCAAGCCTTGTGTCAATGATTGCACATCAAAAGGTGAGGAAATTGGAGCTACATTTTCTAAGGCTTGATTTTCTTGTTTGTACTTCATGATTTCTTCCTTACTAAGTCCAAATGGGTTGTTTGGAACATCTTATATCTCATGTGGTCCTGATGGAGATGAGGGTTGTTGTGATGGGGTAACATGACTTCTTGGATCAAATTCTTGAGGTGAATGTTACTTTGGTTTTCTCCATGATTATCTTGTGTTGTGATTTTGTATTTACCATAAATTTTGGGTCACCTATGGGAGATTTGTGTTGATATTTGTAATGTTTAAACTCTCTAGTTGACTCAAATATAGGTAAAAGGGACGCTCTAAGTTGTTTTGGAGCAATTATGGTAATCAGAGATGAAAAGGTGAATGATATGGAGAGTGATCTTTGCAAATTCTTTGGGACAACACTTTTAACTAGGAGTTTGATGTTTGATGTCTGGATAAAGGATGTTAATGAGATTGTGAATCTTTAGGGTAGAATTGTGACCTTCAAGATAAACTAGTCCAAAGATGATAACTAACTTAACTAAATGCACGGAAAAGGATTCATTTCACATACATAGCAGCTAAGTTATGGTTTTGGGTTGATAGATGTATAACTCAAAAGTGTCGGTGTGTTCAAAAGTTTGCAAAGTTTGGTGAAGTGAAGGATGAAATTTGATAAGGGGTGGATGAAATGTTTGACCCAATGTTGACCTAGAGTGAACCTTTATTTTCCAAGACCAAGGTGGTGATAAACATGCTAGACCTCTAAAGTGTTCAAATCCTAAAGATTCAATGATTGCGGAGAAGTTCTTATGAAATGTGTAGATATGGTTTGTCCATGAAATAGCATATAAAATGTCTCCTTATCGATATATCTCGGTTGTGGTGATTCCCTAAGATATGTCTCCAAATTTACTTTGCACTATGATGTCTAAGTTTGAAATTGTGGCATGTAGACCTCCTCTTGGGGATTTTTATTTTGTGAGAGATCATTTAGAGAAGCACAAGATAATGGAAAAGAGGATATTTATTTTCATGCGAGAGGTGGTAATATAGGCCTTCCGGCCACATATTGGCTTGTTCCTCTTGTTCATCTAAGATATATGCTACGTTTCTAAACTAAATTGTTATTTCCTTTGTTTAAAAAGTGAAGCTACTCAAACTACTGATTATATCTATTTGTTCTCCTTCAATTAGTTCAAATTTTGGTTGAATGATAGTAGGTGTAAGGTTTGGTTGTTCAATCGGAGCAATCGAATGCCAAATGGTCATGTGAGGCTCAATTTGTCAATTTATCTTGCTTAAATGAGTTTTTTTTACCACAAACACTTTTTCTTACTTAAGTTCAAACTAAATGTCTATGTCAAAAACATCATTCATTTCACAAAGTCCATTTTGTGAAAAGGATGAAGTTAGGGGCATAGTTACCTAGGTTTATTTTGGAAAGTATGGATTGTGATGTAAACCAAAATATTTAGAAGTCTCTAAGAATAAATCCTTAGGACAAGCATCAATATCAAGGTTTTTTCAAAGGGTATCCATACTTAGACCAAAGGGTTTGAAATTTTGAAAATTCTTGTTGATGTTTGTTTGTAATTGCTTTGGAACCAAGAAAGTGTTAAACTTACTCACAAGAATTTACAATCCTAGGTAGAGTAGGTACGTATTTCTTAGTAGGCTTACCATCATCCCCTAAGAGATGATTAATTTGTGAAGATGAAATGGAAAAATAGGCTATGTCAAGGAAATGTACCGTCTTGACATGCCAAGCAAAGGAGTCCCTTCCCCATTTTCTTTATTGCCTCAATCAAAAACCATAAATGTTAAGTTACTTTTGGGAGTGGTGCTCCTCCCATGCACTACCTTAAAATACGTTTCAGAATTGGACTTGGTTAACCACTACAAACAAGGATTTTAATGACCATATTTGGGATAACTGGTGCTATACACACGATGATTCACTCAATTAAGAGGCCTCCTAGCCCTTAGAAATTTTGGGAAAATATGTCTCAACCTTGAAATTATATAAAGGTTATTGTTGATAGGATACATATATATATATGGATATATATATTCATATATATATATATATATATATATTTCCTAGTTACACCGATAGGTGTAATATACAATGGCATAAAGGGGGAGGAGTGGGATGCATGTAAACAATTTTTTGTTAACTTTTTCAGGAAACTACTAAAATGGTTGACATACATTAGATAAATGATACATTTTAAATCTAGACCGTTAATTATTAGGTTTTAGATCTAATGGTGAATATTTTGTTGGCCTATCTTGCCCTAGAATGTGACCCTATTTTATGAGGGTGCTATATTACAACAACGGTAGATAGAGATGGTGATGTATTCTAAGAGTCAGATAGCAATCATGTTGTCTCTTGATCTCTGAGTGGTGATACGAGCCTGTGAGAAGATTTCTCTGCAAATATATTGTAATCTTTATGATTTATTGAATAATATATTGGGCGAATTTTGGAGTGTGGGGTTTTTCTCCTAAAAGGATTTTCCTCATGTAAATCACTACGTCGTGGTATGCATGATATTTATGTTTATGTTTCTGTAACTATTAAAGATTTGTAAATTTTTTACATTATTCTACTCTCAAGATTTATGTGGGAAATTATTATGCTACCTTAGCTTCCTTACAAGTGGTATTAGAGCCTAATCACCTTTGGTTTCAGTTGTGGGTTGTTGGATTTTTTGGAATAATTTAGATTTGAGTGGCAGCTTGTGTAGAAGACACTTTGTGATCTTGTTGCAAGAATTTTCGGATGGCAAGTTCATTAGGGAGAATAGAGGTGGATAAATTTTCTAAAAATAATTTTGAAATGTGGAAGCTGAAAATGGAGGATCTGTTGATAGATCAAGATCTATGGAATGTTGTTGATGAGAATGTTTCAAGGCCTGCAGATCCTACTCAAGCTTCTCAATATGATGTTATGGACCATAAAGCCAAGGGTCTAATCAGATTATGTTTGACATAATTTTTTTTAATTAATTTTCATGAGGATACCTCTACGTAGAAACTATGGAAGAAGCTTGGTGAGATGTATCAGGCCAAATCTTTAGTGAATAACATTTTCTTGAGGAAGAAGTTGTATTCCTTGAGAATGGAAGAGGGTGGATGAATCATAAACCACTTGGAAGCATTCAATATGTTGTTGGCTCAATTGGAATCCTTTGGTGTCAAAATGGATAATGAGGAGAAATGTCAGATCTTGCTTTGTTCTTTGTCTGATTCATGGGATTCTCTTGTTATGGATATTGGGAGTACTTCTATTATTTTGAAGAATGAAGATGTGGTGGGTTCTTTTCTTTCTAAAGAGATGAGGAGGAAGGTATCCATCACTACCATGGAGGCCCTAAATTTTCATGGAAAACCTAAGGAAAAAGGAAAGAAGAATTAGAAATGTGACAAATCCAAGTCCAAGGGAGATCTAAATCTCCTGGAAAGTCCATAGTTATTTGTTGGAATTGCAGTAAGCTTGGACATGTTCGTAAGGAATGCAAAGAAGAAAAGAAGAAGAAAAAAGAAGAAACTTGATTATGCTTCTGAGTTTGAGAAGGAAGATTGTGACACATTTATTGCAGCTTTGGAAACTCGTGTAGGTAATGATGCATGGTTAATTGACTTAGGTGCATCTTTCCATATGACCTTTAATAGAGATTGGTTTTCTGAATATGAAGAATTTGATGGAGGTAAGGTGTACTTGGGTAATGATTCTCATTTAGACATTTTTTTTGTGGTAAAGTTAAAATTGTATTTCCTGACGATAGAAGAAAAAGGATTAATGGTGTGTTGCATATCCCTGGATTAACATGAAATATGTTATCTATAAGCAAAATAATAGATGCAGGTGTGTAGGTAGTATTTTTTGATGTAGGGTGCAAGATGGTTAGAGGTGCTATGGTGATTGCTAGAGGTGTTAGATATGGAACATTGTATAATCGTGATACATGCACTGTTGAGTGTAGTAGTACTTCTATGAAAATAAAGTTCATGGAAGAAGTGAGGGTTTCACCTTCAACAAATGGTCATGGATTTTGGGTACCCAAGGGTGCTCTTTCTTTTGAAACAAAGTTACCTACAAAGAAAACTATGTTATGGAACCAAAGACTTGGTCACATTGGAGGAAAGGGTCTAAGGACCTTGAAAAACAAAAACCTTGTTGAATTTTTTTCTGATTGTAATCTTGAATTCAATTTTTGTGAGCATTACATTTATGCAAAACAAATCTGCGTCCATTTTTACTCAAGTTCTCATAAATCTTAAGGTGTATTGGATCTTATTCATTTTGATGTGTTTAGTCTTGTAGATGTTCCTTCGATAGGTAAATCCACATATTATGTTCCATTTATTGATGATTATAGTAGAAGGACATGGGTATATTTTCTACAGAGTAAATCTAAAAAATTTCAGTCGATTTAAAGAATTTAAATCAATGGTTGGGTTGCAGAATAGAAATAAAAAAATTGTTTGAGGACTGATAATGGCGATGAATTTTTCTTTAATGATTTCAATAGATTTTGTAAAGATTTTGGTATTCCTAGATAGAAAACAACTCTGTATTCTCCACAATAGAGTGGAGAAGGCTAGGAGTATGTCGAGTGGTGCTGGCCTAGAACAAAGGTTTTGGGCTGAATTTTTTGCCACTACCTGTTACCTGATTAGAAGGTCTTCTATATCAAATCTTGTTGATAAGATGCCTATAGAGGCATGGTCAGGTCACAAGCCTTCATTAAGATATCTTAGAGTTTTTGGTTGTGAGGCATATGCACATGTGCCAAAGGAGAAGCGAACAAAATTGGAGAACAAGTTTGTGAAATATATCTTCATCGGATATAGTCATGGTGTTAAAGGATACAATCTTTGGGAACCTATTGCACAAAAGGTAATATATAGTAGAAGTTTTATTTTTATAAAAACTAAGCCTTCTTCTATTACATTGCAACCAGAACAAAGTAAACAGGAAGATGTGATTCAATTTACTTCTACACATGAGAAAGTTAAATCGAGGCCCAAGGATAGACAAGAAGTTGAGAGCTCATCTAGCTCAAAATCTTAAGAAGAGGAGGAAGAATCTCTAAATCAACTTGTTTGTAGGTCTACAAGGAATAAACAACCACCTAAAAGGTATATACCTGATGATTGGAGATATATTTTTTCTTTGAATACTAACATGGATGAACCCAAATCTATAGAAGAGGCATTAGGTATGAATGATGCAAAATCTTGGAAGATTTCTATGGATGAAGAAATGACATCTTTGAAAAAGAATGATACATGGGATCTTGTACCATTTCTTGAAGGATGAAAACCTATTGGTTGCAAATGGGTGTTCAAGAAAAAGATTGGTTCGAATGGAGGTATTGAGAAGTACAAAGCAAGGTTGGTTGTGAAAGGTTACCTCTCAAGTTGAGGGTGTTGATTATGTTGAGATATTCTCTCCTATTGCAAAATGGACATCCATTAGATTTTTTATTTCTATTGCTATTGCTTATGATTTAGAGGCTGATCAAATGGATGTGAAAACTGCTTTCCTTCATGGTGATTTGGAGAGGGATATTTATATGATACAACCAGAGCACTACGTGGTGAAATGTAAAAGTAAATTGGTTTGCAAATTGAAGAAATCTTTGTATGGCTTAAAACTGATTCCTAAGATGTGGTACTAGAAATTTGATACATATGTGTTGAGTTTGGGATTTGAGTGTTCTAAATTGCATTAGTGTTTATTATAAAACTGATGGTGATTGTTTTCTATTTATTTCATTATATGTTGATGATATGTTATTTATTGACAAAGGGAAAGGTATGATTTTAGAATTGAAATCTCAACTTGCTGCTAAATTTGAAATGAAAGACCTTGGTGTAGCTAGACACATTCTTGGGATGGAAATTCAAAGAGATAAGAGTGAAAAGAAAGCTATGGCTTGGCCAAAGTAAGTATCTTAATTCAATTTTGCAGATATTTAACATGCAGGATTGTAGACCATTGTGTGTTCCTATTTCAGTTGAAACAAAGTTATCTATTTTAGATTGTCCAACATCTCCATCAGAGATGGAAAACATGAACAAAACACCTTACTAGAGTGCAGATAGAATTTTGATGTATGCTATGATTTGCTAGACCAGACATTTCCCAAGCAATGGGAGTTCTTTCCAGATATATGTCTAATCTTGGTAGAGTTCATTGGGATGCAGTTAAAAGAGTCTTCAGATATTTGTGTGGTACTTGAGATTATTCCTTGTGTTATCATAGTAATGTGACTGAAGACGAGATTTCCCTTGATATTCGTGGCTATGTGGATTCAGATTGGGTAGGTGATGTTGATAGCAGATGATCCACCAATGCTTATGTGTTTACTTTATTTGGTGGTACAATCAATTGGATGAGTAAGCGACGGGCTATGGTTGCTTTTTCCACTACTGAAGTAAAGTATATGGCAGCTACTCGTGCTTGTAAAGAATCCATTTGGTTTAAGAGACTGTGTTTAGATATTGGAATAAAACAAGGTGCAGTGACAATTTATTGTGACAATCAGAGTGTGATATGTCTAGCCAAGAACTCAACATTTCATGCCAGGACCAAGCACATTGATGTAAAGTATCATTTTGTTCAAAATATGGTTGAAGATGGCAAGGTGAAGTTGGTTAAGGTAGAGACTTTGATGAATGTCTTTGATTCTTTAACTAAGCCTGTGAGCATAGAGAAGTTTAGATGGTGTTCAAATATTATGGACCTTTTGGCCCCGAGCAATTAAGAGACAATGTTTGTACTCCTTCCTATTGCTCTTGCAAGGTGTTTGACAAGTGAGAGATTTGTTGGGAAAATATGTCTCAACCTTGCAATTATATAAAGGTTATTGTTGATAGAATATATATATATATGAATATATATATATATATATATATATATATATATATCCTAGTTACACCGATAGGTGTAATATACAATGGCATAAAGGGGGAGTGGGATGCGTGCAAACAAAATTTTGTTAACTTTTCTAGGAAACTACTAAAATGGTTGACATACATTAGATAAATGATACATTATAAATCTAGACCATTAATTATTAGGTTTTGGATCTAATGGTGGATATTTTGTTGGCCTGTCTTGCCCTAGAATGTGACCCTATTTTATGAGGGCACTGTATTACGACTGCAGTAGAGAGAGCGATGATGTATTATGAGAGTTTGATAATAGTCATGTTGTATCTTGATCTTTGAGTGGTGATACTCCTATGAGAAGATTTCTCTGCAAGTATATTGTAATATTTATGATTTATTGAATAATATATTGGGCAGATTTTGGAGTGTGGTGTTTTTCTCCTGAAAGAGTTTTCCCCATGCAAATCACTGTGTCATGGTATGCATGATATTTATGTTTATTTCTATTTAATTTTTTGTAACTATTAAATATTTGTAAAAGTTTTGCATTATTCTCCTCTCAAGATTAGTGTAGGAAGTTGTCCTACTACCTTAGCTTCCTTACAAGAAATATCTAAGGGTTTTAATGCACCACAAGGATACTAAGGGAGAAATTCATCAGTATAGGACAACTACAATCAGTTGGTTAATGACTTTAGTCACAACCAATTATTTATATAACAAATCAAAATGAAAGCACCGCTTGGGTCATTCCCTCTCACAAGTTGGGAGGTAGGCCCTCTAAAGGTAACCCATGTTTGAAGCGTAAAATTCTTTTCATCACCCAAGATTTCCAAAATGCACAAGACGAGAGGATAAGCGCTTCTGGAAGAAGAAAAGGTATACTTGTGTGTTTCTCTTCACCCAAGATCGCACGAAGCGCAAGGGGGGAGGATACACACAACAAGCATACACAAGCAAATCAAACACATGCTCATTTTAACCTTGACAAGCATAATGAATTTTTTTTAAGAAACAAATGAAATGTGAGGATTGTTTTGTTCAATTTTAAACCAACAAGCATAATGATGCGAGGGTTCAGTTTTGACCAATTTAAACATTCATTATAAATCTCAAAAGAAATATAGATTGGTCCTAAAACGTGAAATAAGACATCATAATTGGGTTATAATTTCCCCATAAGTGTCGAAACACTTGTTACAATTATATAATGAAACGATGATATGCTCCTTTACTTCAAATTTTATTGTCCAAACCTGCAAAACTAGTTAGCCAAAAAAAATCTAGAAGTTAGTGACATGTTAAAGAGAAAATAAAATGAAAAATTCTAAGCACATGCTAAAATTTAGTCATTATTTTTTTTTATGAATAAAAAGCGTTGTTGTTTGCAAAGGCATCGCCATAATTCAAAAAGGTGTCACTTTGGTGAGTAAAAGTGTCACTTTGCAGTAAAACATAGATGAAAATGGTATCGCTATTTTAGGTGGTGTCATTGTTTTCAAATCTTTGAAACCTACAAAAAGTATCAGCATCATGATTTTTAATAAGTGTCGGTGATTTAATTTAGCGTCAATGTATTTGCAGAAAAGGGCATCGCTATATGGCGACACCTGACAAAGGCATCATTGTAGTCTCCAAAGGCATCACTATATCTGCAAAACCAAAAAAACAAAATTGAAGAGAAAAATTCATTAAATTTGATTGGTACAACCCTCCTTCTAGCGCCAAAATGTGACCGACGACGTAGTATAGGCTAACTACACTTGATCCATGAAGATTTGAAGCGTATTTAAGCCACTATGTATTAGTCCCAATAAGATCATTCAATGTAAACTAAGCTAAGAAGCTATTATAACTAACATATTAAAATACGAAAGCTTCAAAAATACCTATTCTAATACATTGAAACTTATCCTATTGGGGGAGTGGTGTCACATTGATGTGGAATGGCAACCCTTTCCCAATCCCTTGGATAATTAGCTTGTTTCAATCGATTCTATTAAAGAAAATCGATGAAACCAATGAAAGATGTGTATGAAAACATGATTTAAAAGCTAAAGTAACATGATGAAAGCTATTTTAACATGATATATGCTAAAATGATCAATATGGGTGTATAAAAAGCTATTCTAAAAGGAGTTTAAGCTCAAAATATTAAAACCCTAATTACAAGATATGCTAAATGGATGTACCTATGTTACCATGGAAGCCATTAATGGAAGCTACGTTAATATGATGCAAGAAGTTAATCTAAAATGCCTTTTAAAACAAAAAATATGGATGCAAGATGGAAGTGATTTTAATAACATAAGTTTTATATTAAAAGATGGATTCCATTTGTCTCCAAATAGTGACCTATTTGTAGGAGGACAAATGAGAGAGGAAGGGATAAGATTGAAAAAGTTAATCAACGATCAAAATGGAGGGAAGATGGAGGCATGGATCATGGATTCCCATCAAGGGTTGAGGATTCAAGATTATATTTAATCAAGGGCTTACATTCATCCAAACAAACACACTTTCAAAACTTGCACAAGAAGTCTTGTTGAAAGTTT